>CAIGQZ010032545.1:2861058-2877560 GCA_903798205.1 Danio tinwini
ATATATATATATATATATATATATATATATATATATATATATATATAATACTGGATAATACGTTCGTTGGATATTATAGAATAAATTTGATCAAAGCTATATAAATCAAATTTTACAATTTTAATCATTAAAATATATTTTTTTAATTTGTTTTCAAAGGTCTTTTATTTCTGTATGAATATATGATAAACTATTTATTTTATTTAAACCAAGCAACTAAAATACATTTAAAAATGCATTTAAAGATATACAAATATATATTTTTTTTACAAAAAACTAAACAAAACTTAAAACTATTAATTATAAAACAAACAAAACAAATTGCTACAAATTTATGTATGTTTAAAATACCTAATGTGTTAGCTATTATTTTCCCTTGTCGTTGTTGTTTATTTGATCTTTTTTCATCATACTGAGCTTTTTTTATTACAAATAATTACACTCAAATGTGATTTCCTAAACGTCTGCCTGGTTATGGCAGCGTTCCATATTAGCGAGGAGGTTTGATGCTACAGTCCATCACCACAGGGCAGAGGACATCTTCATCTGTGAATAGACGCGCACATCAGATCTTGAATCATTTATGAAGCTCACCACTGCCCAGGAGAGCAGCACCAAACAGGATTTATGAGCGACTGCTGTAACTCAATGACGACGCTCAGCCAAAGTCTCCCATTAGAAAGCAATATACCTCCGGCCTTGCTTAGTTTATAGCCTGTGTCGCTGCGCAGTCTGTCTGCATCTTTGTCCTGGAATAATGGACCAACTGTGCTGTAAGGTCACCACTTTCAGGTGATGGGAAGGGGAATTTTAGATTGTTTCCCCAAGTAGTGTTTGATATATGAATCGATATTGAAATATTTAAAAGTATACAGTACATTGTAGGGGCAGCATGGTGGCTCAGTGGTTAGCACTGTCGCCTCAAAGCAAAAAAGGTCACTGGTTCGAGTCCCAGCTGGGCCAGTTGGCATTTCTGTGTGAAGTTTGCATGTTCTCCCCATGGTTGCGTGGGTTTCCTTCTGGTGCTCCGGTTTCCCCCACAGTCCAAAGACATGCACTATAATTGAATTGAATAACCTAAATTGTCCGTAGTGTGCGCGTGTGTGTGCACGTGTGTGCGGGTGTGTGTGTGTGTATGGGTGTTTCCCAGTGCTGGGTTGCGGCTGGAATAGCATCCACTGCGTTAAAACATATGCTGGATAAGTTGTTGGTTCATTCTGCTGTGACACAGCAAACATAGTTTTTTGAGTGTACTTAGTAATACAAGCTTAGATAAACTTAAAAATAATAAAAAAAAACATATTGTAATATCATTAAGAAATGTTGTGGCCAATCAAACTTTGCTGGAGTGTGTATGTTGATCATGTATGAATCTACTGAGTCTGTAATTTGTTCCAATTGACCTATTTTACACTCACTTTTCATGAGAAGGAATGTGGTTTCAGGCTCACAGTGTGCAGTATTTTGCATGTACTGAACTTATTATACACTCACCAGACACTTTATTAGGTACACCTTACTAGTATCAGGTTGGACCCCGTTTTGCCTTCAGAACTGCCTTAATCCTTTGTGGCATAGATTCAGTAAGCTGCTGAAAATATTCTTCAGAGATTTTGGTCCATATTGACCTGATAGCATCACTCAGTTGCTGCAGATTTGTCGGCTGCACATCCATGATGCGAAGAAAAGATTGCTCACACCATCACACCGCGACCACTGGCCTGAACCGTTGATACAATGCAGGATGGATCCATGCTTTCATGGTGTTGATGCTAAATTCTCACCCTACGATCCAAATATCGCAGCAGAAATCGAGACTCATCAGACAAGGCAACGTTTTTCCAATCTTTTATTGTTCGGTTTTGGTGAGCCTGTGTGAATTGTAGCTTCAGTTTCCTATTCTTAGCTGACAGGAGTGGCACCCAATGTGGTCTTCTGCTGCTGTAGCTCATCTGCCTCAAGATTCGATGCATTGTGCATTCAGAGATGCTCTTCTGCATACCTCAGCTGTAACGAGTGGTTATTTGAGTTACTGTTACCCCTCTATCAGCTCAAACCAGTCTGGCCATTCTCCTCTGACCTCTGGCATCAACAAGGCATTTGTTCCCACAGAACTGCCGCTCACTGGATATTTTCTCTTTTTCTGGCCATTCTCTGTAAACCCTAGAGATGGTTGTGCATGAAAATCCCAATAGATCAGCAGTTTCTGAAATACTCAGACCAGCCGGTCTGGCACCAACAACCATGCCACGTTCAAAGTCACTTAAATCACCTTTCTTCCCCATTCTGATGCTCGGTTTAAACTGCAGCAGATCGTCTTGACCATGGCTGAGTCCGAAACCGCCTACTACTCAGTAGGTACTGCATTTGAATTTAAACGTACTACTCGGCCGTTAGAAAAGTACGTTCTATACAGTATGAATGGAAGAAGTATGAATGGAATTCGGACGTAGTACATCCGCCATTTTGTCATGGTCAAGTGACCTACCTGCGTCAGTTACGTCGATTCACTCCCATTCATGAATTCTCTCGCGGAGCATCATGGGATAGCGCAGCGTGCATGGGATGCGCACTTCAGAATCTCGCCGGAAGTAGTAGGTCATCTGGGTACTTCTCGCATACTAATTTTCTAATTTTATGAATTTGGACAAACTCCTCGGCTCGCATACTGATTTTAGTGTACTGTATAGTATGGAAGTATGCGGTTTCGGACGCAGCCCATGTCCACATGCCTAAATGCATTGAGTTGCTGCCATGTGATTGGCTGATTAGACATTTGCATTAACGAGCAGTTGGACAGGTGTACCTAATAAAGTGGTTGGTGAGTGTACATTCTATAGCACTTTTAGTTCTGGGAAACACCCATTCATATACATACACTATGGAAATTTAGCTTACCCAATTCACCTATACCACATGTCTTTGGACTGTGAAGGAAGCCAGAGCACCCGGAGGAAACTTGTGCGAACACAGGGAGAATATGCAAACTCCACACAGAAATGCCAACTGACCCAGCTGAGGCTCGAACCAGCGACCTTCTTGCTGTGAGGCTGCACCATAATAAAATGAATATTTGCTTATGGTATTGAAAATTATACTAAGTATAAATGTTTTTAAAAGTGTCATATCAAAGTTAGAAATAGATACATCATGACAGTGCTAACTCTGAGCATCTTGTCTGAGTGAGCTGAGGGAAAAGCATGGTGTTTGCTGCTGGTTTTTGGGATACTTTCGGAATAAATGAGGCTGCCACTTGCGCAGGGTGTTCGTGCAGCAGGTAGCTCTGCTTTCTGCAAGCAAATGAGAGGCTTAATGTGAATTGCAAAAAACAAAGAAAGATGAATGTGTGCGCGTGAGCTCAGGCCTCTGAGTGTCATTTGTTGTTTTGTCATGCGTTTTCATGGCTAGAGTAATCCAGGATTGATGGGAGTGATATTAAAGCAGCGGTGAGTTTGCTCTCTCTTTCTCTCCCAGCACTCATTCGGAGATGCATTTGTTTCACCTTTATATAATGCTGCGGTTTACATTTCTGTCAAAATCCCTTTATTCCGAATGGACAAGACCTGAGGTAGTCGTCTCTGGTTTAGCACGAAGGAAGATCAGCTTTAATCGCAGAGGGAAAACAAGCTTGAAAGGCGTCTTTGGCTTGTTTATTCCCAGTTGTTGCAGTGTTTTCACAGTGCTAAAATAAAGCATAGCTATTTTTATTCTTTTCCCACTTGGTGTATATTAACTGGCAAAATAATGATAGAATATAGTCAGTTAATCAGTACATTTACCATGTGTTAGTTCTACAGCAGTATTTTTATTTATATATTTTGTTAATATTTTATACTTTGCTATTTTAGCACTTATATCTAATTATAAAATGCATAAATTTCATAATTTTCATGCACATTTATTTTATTAGCTTTTATTATTTCAGTTTCCTTAAGTTTAGTACTTAAACCTTTTTCATTTAGTTGCCAAATCAACATTTATATTGTTTGTCTTGTTTTTATTTTTGTATTTTCTTAAAGTTTTATTTAACGTTTAGCATTGTTTCAATGATTTCCTAAAGGGCACCTATGATAAAAATCTTCTTTTGTAAGCTTTTTGGACAGAATAATGGGGTGATATAAAGCCAATAAGTCATTTTTTTATTTTTATCCTGACGTTAAAATAGGATCCAAATCCCTTCCATTTTGAGGCCGACCACAACGTGACGTAGGAGTGTGGTTTCCCCGTCCACCAAATTGATTGACAGTGGCGTATTAATATGTTTCCGTAGTAGTAGGCATAATCATATCAACAAAATAGGATGTGCACGAAGCAACTGGGATTAAAAGATCTGTTTAGCGCTCTGTGATCATCAATCATCATCAAATGCGATCAAGAATGAGTTTTACAAGTTTGAAATAGTTTTAAAACAGTGCATGTTTGTAATAAATTACAGCAATTTTACAGTCTTTATCACCACAGCCGGTCAGAACAATTATAAAAGAGGACAATTTAATCCCGGTTTGTGGACGATAAATCAGGTTTATTTTGTACAATAACATAGCAGATATCCATACAGCAGTGTATATTAACGTGTATCTTGTCACATTTGCTGTGCAAAAATGGTGCAAAGTTAAACGCACGCGCTGTATGTGTGTGTGGGTGTGTGCTTTCTGTGTGTATGCTTGAACTTTGTAAAGTTTGTAATAAGTGTGACTCTTCGCAGAAACGCTTGAATTAACCCCACAACAAATACATCAAATAATCATTGGGAAAGTTCTTACTCTAGTATTTCTTACAAACGTTGCATGAGATCTGCTTCCTTCATGTCTGTCACTGTGCTGTTTATCTGACGCAGCCGAGGTGGATACGGAGGCACACTTTGACAGGAACGTGTGACAGTGGGCCGGGAGAACCAGCATTAAAAGCACAGGCCACAAAACAGCTACATTATGTACAAACAATTCTAAAAAAACAATCCAAACTTTCTGAAAATAATCGTTATTGAAAATAATCTGATGGGTGTTTTGAGCTGAAACTTTACAGACACATTCAGGAGACACAAAACACTAATCTGAAAAAAGGGGTAAAATAGGTGCCCTTTAAATGTTATGTTGATCTTATTCTTCAACAGGGCTTAACCCTAACTTTTTTAATCACCAGCCACTGTGGCTAGTAGTTTTCCAACATTACTAGCCACTTGCCATTTTCACTAGCTGCAATTTTGTTGTTGGGAAAATATGTTTCAAATGCATAAATTTGACTTTGGCATGCTAAAGTTACTTGATTTTAGACATTATGTTATGTCCACATGCTTCCTCATTCATTTCATTTTTTTTGTGTATGAACTTGCATAATGTGCATGAGCAAATAGGCTATGGTTTCATAGTCCAATTCGTTTTTATTTCACAGGACTTTTCAGGGCTCAACACTTTTTTCAAATGTATCTCTGACCACACCAAAAATAAATAAATTATTATTTCTTAGCCACACACGTTAAATAATATGTCAAAACATGCAAAATATAGCTGTATACATGCTCTTTTTATTCAACAAAACCTTTCTTAAAAAAACTATTACATTTAAAAAATATATGTTAATGCCATGTATCTAAAACTATGCAGAGTAGCCTAGTCTGTCCAGGCTAAAGGTCTCTCAGATCACTAGTTAACTACACATGGTGAGTTAATCTCCTATTAAAGCAATGTTATTGTAACAATGATAATTAAACCATATTAACAAAAATAACTGCATACTGTGTGTGATAATGGAAGGATAATCACGCGCACACAGGTAACATTAGACCCATAATCTGTTCTGTTTAAAGAATAGTTAAAACAAAACTGGCAACCACTGCTGCTTGCAAAGACATATTTTAAAAACATCCAGAGCTTTTGGAAGCCGCAGGGTTGTGGGTTCACTTTTTGTTCAGTCTATTTGAAAGAGAATCGATTGCAGCAGTTGCGTTTTCAGACACGGTTGCTTCGCGCCAGGAAACGGGAGTGTGCATACTTTTTAAACAGCCGCGCGCATCACATCACCTGGGCTCACGAGTGATCATCCTCATTCGCGTTAATGCAATTTTTGTCTGTCAAGCTGCTTCTCGATTCTAAGATGACATTTGCATGCTTATTTGGCCATTCTTTTTGTCGAACCCTGCTTTTAAGAAAATTATAATTTAGAAATTATCTTCAACCAGCCAAAGTGGCTAGTAAGAGTGTCTGTCTAACTCGCCACAGCTGAAATCTACCTGCATTTGGCGGGTTGGCGGGTGTTATTGTAAAGCCCTGTTCTTCAATGTCGAAGTTTACTAGATTTTGTGATTGTTTTAGAACTTCAGATTCAGTTGCCTAAGGGAGAAATGACTAGAAATAATAAACCGAAGAAAACAGTCAAAATACTTACTCTACAAACAAGTGTTTGCATGACTTTACAGACAAAGTACAATATTAGAAGACAATGTCAGTTTGCAACATCAAGCAGCAGAACGAGCTGTTTTTAATGTCTAAAAATGAATGTAAGTAAATGGGACCGGAAGTCTTGAGGCAAACAGATTCAAATGGCTGCGCCTGCTGTTACCATCAGGAAAAAGACTGAGAATGCCAATGTGTAAAACCAATAGATTGAAGCTTTCATTTGTCCCTACCTCGATAAAACTGTTGAACTCTACCAAGAACAATGCACCTGTAGTATATCAGCACCTGACTGTGTTCTTTGCTTTATTTCATATTTCTATATTTATATATGGTCTTAAAATAACAATTTATTCTTAATTGTTTAGTTTGTTTTATTTATTGTATTGTCTGCTTAGAGCAACATTGTAGCACCTGTATGCCCATGACACATTTCCTCTCTTGGACAAATAAAGTTTATCCTATTATTTTCCTAATACAGATGTGGCCACTGAGAATGCACGAGGGAATTGACTTTAGTGCTCTAACACAAAAGACATTAACCAGCAGGGGGCAGTTATGTAACATAGTGAACACACTGAACTGATAAAGCAGCACACATGGCACACATGGAGAGATTTAAGTTTATAGCAAAGAAATTAAATAGGCTAATCGTGATTGTCTCATCAGTACTATTATCAAGCTTTTTATACAGTTTTTTTTCACTGAAATTTTTTTTTTCATAATGTTGTAGATCAACTAAAAATCACAATCTGAAAACATAGCTCTGACTACAACTTGACTGCCACTATTGAATGCCATTTCAATGTTATTACATTAGAAGAATAAAATAAGTACCTCAAAAACCTAGCTAAAATTGTAATAAAACTATTTCACCCCAAGCTAATTAATTCCCACAACTTTATTTTTCATAATTTTGTTTTAAGTATATTTCTGATTCTGATGGATATACAGTATATAATTATATTTTTTTGCATGCAATTTTTTTAACCATGTACTGTATATTAATTGCACCTCTAATTTGCATATGTGACCATTTATGAAAGACCACCAAACAGACCAAACACAGAAAAAATGCTATCGAATTATAATTACATTTCAGAAAAAAAAAAAAAAAAAACATTGAACAAGGTGTATTGAGGTTGGTTGCTAAGGTGTTAGTGTTTTGCTATATGGTTCCTTAGACATTCTTTGTGATTGTTAAGTGGTTACTTACTGGCTCTACTTATAAGCCTATACTTGTGTTTTGGATTTTTTTTTCTCTCAAGATATGACTTGCTCCCTCCTTCTGTGCAAGTCGGGGATTTTTCACCTCTTTTATCATTTTCCAATTAGAAATCAAAGCCAGCTTAATAGCACACCTCTGCTTAACAAGCCACATGATTTCTGTCATGTAAAAGTGTATTTGTGCACATTTGCATTCATGCTTTGTTTATTTAAACCCATTTCTACCACAGTATGTGTGTGAATGAGAGTGTATGGATGTTTTTTCTGTACTGGGTTGCAGCTGGAAGGGCATCCACTATGTAAAACATATGATGGATCGGTTGGCAGTTCATTTCGCTGTGGCGACCCCTGATGAATAAAGTAAAAAGAAAATCAATTAATGAATGATTTCCACCACATCGGAACATTATATGCATGCAGTGCTTAAGATCCACAAGATATTCCAGGCACTTCTTGACACTCACCTGTCCATAATTAAATGTGTTTTTTTTTTATCTTTCTCATCACTCTCTCACGCTGCCTTCAGCCTGGCGAGATTAAAGTGAAGTAAAGGTATTGATGGACCTCCTGTGAGTTTATTGACTTCACTGTGGTTACTGTAATCAGCTTGATGAATTGGAAGGGAGTGAACTCGCCAGGATGAACAAGCAGACGCGGCTGTAGTTTATTACTGGCTCTGTCATTTCTAGACACACCTCCACACAAAGGTTGTGATTTACCGGACACATCAGTACCTGTAATACTTTGCCACTAGAGCCATTGTCATAAACATTTGGGCTTATTTATTGAATTGAGACCAAATAGAAAATAAAAAATACAGTTTAGCCAAACAACTTAGGCTTTGCAGAGATATGTACCCAGGGCTACATTTTTTTGGGAACTGCAAAATGCATACCCAGGGCTACATCTGCTTGCAGTTCTTGTTTTCCCCTTAGAGATCTTATGTGACTTTGAACATGGCATGGTTGTTGGTGCCAGTCAGATTGGTCTAAGTATTTCAGAAACTGCTAATCAATTGGGATTTTAATGCACAGCCATCTCTAGAGAATGGTCCGCAAAGGCAAAAATGCCTTGTTGATGCCAAAGGTCAGAGGAGAATGGCCAGACTGGTTCGTGCTGATAGAAAGGCAACAGCAACTCAAACAACCACTCGTTATAACTGAGGTATGCAGAAGAGTATCTCTGAATGCACAACATGTCGAACCTTGAGGCGAATGGGCTATAGCAGCAGAAGACCACACCGGGTGCCACTCCTGTCAGCTAAGAATAGGAAACTGAGGCTATAATTCACACAGGCTCACCAAAATTGGACAATAGAAGATTGGAAAAATGTTTTCTGTTCTGTTGAGTCTCAATTTCTGCTGCAACATTCAGATGGTAGGGTCAAAATGTGGCATCAACAACATGAAAGCATGGATCCATCCTGCCTTGTATCAATTGCTCAGGCTGGTGGTGGTGGTGTAATGGTGTGGAGATATTTTCTTGGCACACTTTGGGCCCATTAGTACAAATTGAGCATCGTGTCAACAGCACAGATCTTGTTGAATCTATGCCATAAAGGATTAAGGCAGTTCGGAAGGCAAAAAGGGATCCAACCCGATACTAGTAAGTAATACCTAATAAAGTGTCTGGTTAGTGTATAGGTATGTGTTTTAGGTATGTATTGATAAGCGAATTTTGATTTAAATCCTACACTGCGCCTCATAGCTTGTCCTCCATATTTCAGCTTGCTATCAACTGCCCCACGCATCCCCTTTTCTAAACCCAATCGATTGTTTTTAAAAGCAAACAAAGAGAAAATTTAATTTTTACCACGATTTTACAGTTTTTTTATTTCACATTTTGTTTGAGCTAATGTCACACACATCCTAAGTCCAACACCTAAGTCCATTAGGCAAGCTACCGAGCAAACTGATCTTGCCGGAAAAGCCGTCCATATAGAGGTAATAGGTCAGTGGTAGTGCAAAAAGGAGCAGAAGTTGTTGTTGGCATCATTATGCACTGTAGTGTTAATTTTGCACAAAAGATTATTGACAATATGTGTGTGTTTTTTTTTTAAATTCCCTAAATTTGCACATTTTTGACAATCTCAAATAGGTTACTGGGGCATGTTTTCTCATAAGTGCTATTTCTCATAAATCCACCAGAGGCCGCTGTGTACATTTCTGCAAATCTCAATTATGTTACTGTGCATTGTTTCAATTGCACATTGTACGTGGCATTTACACGTCCTTGTCACAACCCAGGCTCATTCTGAAAACGTACCTCTATGTACATTTCTGGAGAGGTCCCAGGAGCTACGTATATATATTTTTTGTGAATCTACTTGGAGCGACTGTGTATGCTTTTTGAGATCTCAAATTTCTCTCGCAAGTGCCATTCACACCTGCTGGTCTCGCATAAACCCACCAGAGGCCGCTGTCGACTGACAGTTTGACTGACTGACTGACTGACTGAATGACTGACTGACTGACTGACTGATCGACTGAAGGTATAGGTGAATTAAACTGATTTGGCTTTAATGTGTGTGAATGAGGTGTATGGAAGTTTCCCAGTACAGGGTTGCAGCTGGAAGTGCATCTGCTGTGTAAAACATATGCTGGATAAATTGGCGGTTCAATCCGCTGTCGCAACCCCTGATGAATAAACAGACTAAGCCAAAGGAAAATTAATGAAGGAATGTTTCTAAGTCAGAAAAGTAATGGATGAAACAACAACAGCAACAACAACAGCACTACTAAAGACAGCAATAATGTATGTATTTTATATAGTGCATTTATTGTGTACACCCAAAGCGCTTCACAATTAGGAGGAGGAGGGGGGGGGGGGGGCTCTACTCTCCACCACCAGTGTGCAGCATTCACTTGCATGATGGGACAGCAGTCACACGACAACGGCGCCAGTGCGCTCACCACACACCAGCTATTGGTGGAGGGGAAAGACGATAGAAGTGATAGAGCCAATTCAGTGGACGGGGATGATTGGGAGGCCACGATGGGTAAGGGCCAATGGAGGGTATTTGGCTAGGACACCAGGGTTACACCCTTACTCTTTACGAGAAGTGCCATAGGATTTATTTATTATTTTTTTTATGACCACAGAGACTCAAGACCTCAGTTTTAACATATCATCCAAAAGACGGGGCTCACTGACAGTAAAGTGTCCCCTTCACTATACTGGGGCATTAGGACTCACACAGACTGTGGGTTGAGTGCCCCCTGCTGGCATCACTAACACCACTTCCAACAGCAACCCAGCTTTCTCATTTGGTCTCCCATCCAGGTACTGACCAGGCTCAGCTCTGCTTAGCTTCAGTGAGTAACCGGTCTTGGGCTGCAGGGTGATATGACCATAAACGTAAAGACCTGACAAGTGAATGAGTGAAGAAAAATGTTAAGTGTTTATTAGCTTATATATTGGCTCCCAAATATCAAGAGTTATTAATAATCGGTAGTAGCTAAAATGTAATATATCTGCATTTTATGCGAAGAATGACAACACGTGTGATGCTGTCATTGATTTTGGATGCAATATCTGTTTTGGACCCATTAAACTGAGGAAAAATGATAGTAAGTGACATTTAAAATGTTATTAAACATCTCTCTCTTTTTAATTCCTTCCCTTTATTAATGTCAATTGTAAATATTGTTTGCATGTTAGCAGTGGTAATGGGAATCTCCTGTGGTTTTTGCACTCATTACATTTCCTGGATGTCATCGTACGGGAATGTCTTCTTGCTGAGTGGCTGCAGAAATTAGAGTTCATGTCAGTTCAACTCCCCAACCTTTGCCTGCCTTTACTTCTTACCAGGAATATCTGAATGAACGGAACCCTCACCTTCTGTCCTTCATTATCCCTATTGTACGTAATTGATTATTCTTTATAATGAGCGGTAGAAATACTTGAGTCTTAGTTTCCATTATGAACCCCCACAAACCTTTTCCTCTTTGAGGACCTCTAATGACCGCAGGCCACTAATGAGTCTCTCCTGGAAACGGTTGTTATGGCAGCGGCAAGCCGTCGATCGGCGTGTGGATCTTTATCGACTTGTTGCCACAATCGCAGTGGGTTATAATTGTAGTCTGTTTGTAAGAGGATGAGTGACTTGCTGTTTTGCATTTCACTGATTATTGCTGCCATATTTTAGGAGTAAGGTTAGTCTGAACGTGCACTCGTGCATCTTCTGCATAACAAGCACCGGGCGCATGTGTAAATGTGTACGTGCTGGAGTGTGAAACAGTGTATTTTTAGTTTCTCCCAGACTGTGCAGAGGAGGTGCAGAGACTGCTGGATCTCAGCCCAGACTTCCAGCTCTTGAGAGTCTAATAATGTGTGCGAATGCCCGTCTGTTTATAAGAACAGCATCTATAGTGTCTGGATAGAAAGCTTGATGTGCATGTTTTGTTTTGTTTTTTCTGATGATGGCTGCCATTGTTGTACATGTTTTTGATAAAACTGTGCTAACTGATGTGAGTTGCATTTGAATTTGCAATCGTTAGCTTCTGCAACCCACCTTTTTGGCCCACATTGGGCCGTCTTATAAAATTACACAACTTTTTGGGGTTCAAAAGTGGGTCAATGTACAATTATACGAAGTTCTGGAGGAAGGTTTGGATTTCAGAGCAGTGATGGCTTTATTGAGAGAAAAAGAGAGTATCATGATTGAAGCTGTCTGTTGTTTGAAAGGTTTTGAGGTTTCTGTTGAGACACAGGGCCCTGTCATACACCTGGCAAGACGTGTTTGGCGCAATTTGTTGCTATTTTTAGACCAGCTCAACCCTAATTTTCAGGTTTTGCACCAAGTTGTTTAAAGTGTAAATCCATTTGTGCCACTTTGTGGACTCATCGGTGTGTTGGTCAAAATTGAGGTGTGTTAAAGCGCATTGTTGATGCGTTGCTATTTTGAGGAACTGAAATAGACCGCATCATTGACCATCTAAAAGCAGGTCTACTCCAGAAATGGCAGTGATTCTTTGTTTACAAGTTTGTGGGCGTTTGGCGGTTGTCAGATGATGTGTGTTTGACAGGAAGGACTGTACCTCACATTCCATTCATAGAGATTACAAAACTCAAAAAACTTTTATTTTCAACTGCAGTTGGTTCATTTAAAAGCACAGATTTTTAAGCTTTATTTGGATCTATTTCTTATGTCTGTGAAGCAAGCATTCGCTGAGATTCCATTGTGTTTGTTCACTACACAAACTGTCGTAAAAGCACATGTCTGGTCTGAGCGTTTTCCCCAGAGAAACGGCAGTTTTTAGCGATTGATGATTGACTCTGGTACTAATAGATGGGGCTTCTTTCACCATATTGACTGTTACACTTTTCCCCATTCAAAGCTATACGATTGACACGTCTTGTGTATTCTATAATCTTTGGTTGGACATTATTAAAATACTGCTATGTAGGCAATTTTGAGACACTACATTGCAGAATGTGTTGCTTCTGTCATACTCTAAAAAATGTAGTTAACAAGTTACAAATGAATCTCAAAAATATTGTATATTTTGCCCTCTAATTAGAGGGATATTTATCCCTTGAGTTATACATCGACATTTTAGGTTATCTGTGGTCATGTATAACTGACAATAGTGGTAGAATTCGTTCTGTTGTAAACAAAAAAATCTCAACATATATTCTAAAATACTGTATGTGTCAGAGAGCGAGAACTCAGTCTTTGTTCTGGAAATGTCACACCGTGTTACAGTAGCATTTCCTTCAGGGAAGACTCTCCATCTCCGTGTGTAGGTGTGTGTAAGTGTGTGTGCGAGGGTTGAGCTGCCGAGAGCTCCGGGTGACAGAACAAAGACCTGAATGTTCCCTTCTATTTTCTTCTGTTCTGCCCTTTTCTTAAACAGAACCCGCCATCCTGTCAGACCTCTTGCCCACATATATTTTTGGTGCCACCTTAGGGTTACCAGAACAGTATTGCCTTGTCTATTTGGTTAGTGGGATTTCAGATGATGCATTGAGTGGTGGAACAGAGAACACACCTGTTATCGATTAGTTTCTGTTATGCATTTTAGTTGATTAATCCAATGTTTGAGGATATCTGTGCAATATTTTAGTCTTAGAGCTGCCCATGAGTCAATCGTCCTTCAGCAGTGACAATCATATTGAACTGACTCATGTCTGAACTGAATGGAAATACACCTCTATTGTGCTGCCTGCTTGATACAGTATATTGAATAGGTTCTACAGTGGTAAAATCTGACTTATATTATTTGCCTGCACAACCTTGAAAGGTTGCTTTAACACAAACTGAATTATAGAAAGTGATAAAGAAATCAAGGTGACTTGACTGTTTCAGTCTTTTTTATTGAGACTTTAATGTATTAAAACAAATCTTAACATTACCTATCAAGTAAATACATATATCATTAATATAACTGACCATGTCAGAAATGTTGTCTATATAGAGGTGAGGCAAATGTATTCAATTACAAATCATAGACACCGTTAAGTTGTTTTGGGGTATTTATTCGGTGTTGTGCAAAGAGCTGCCCAAAAATAATAGTTTATTCATTAATAGTATGTCCCTTTTAAATATTATTAGTGTGAAAAGAAACGAAAGTTGTTAGCATAATACTGCCCCCTAGTGTAAATATTACCTGTAAACTGGAGTAGAGTCTGTCTGTGGACTGCAAGTTAGGGGCGTAACATGAAGGGTGTAACTTGTAGTATGTTAAAGGTGTAACTTGAAGTTATGGAGATCCACATGTCAAAACTATGTTGTCGGCAAGATGGTGCTGTACATCAGTTATTAACGTCTACACCTACTCCACACCTAAACCCAATCATCACAGTTATTAATGTCTACATCTACCACAACCCTAAACCTGTATACCAGTTATTACGTCTACACCTACTCCACATCTAAAACCAACCAATACAGTTATTAATGTCTACACCTACTACAACCCTAAACAGACCATCACAGTTATTACCATCTACACCTACCACAACACTAAATCCAACCATCATGGTTCTTAATGTCTACACCTTCCCCAACCCTAAATCCAACCATCACAGTTATTAACATCTACACCTACCCTAAATCTAAATCCAACCATCATTGTGCTTAACGTCTACACCTTCCCCAACCCTAAACCCAATCATCAGCATTATTAACGTCTACACCTTCCCCAACCCTAAACCCAACCATCATCGATATTAACAACTACACCTTCCCCAATCCTAAACCCAACCATCATCGTTATTAACGTCTACACCTTCCCCAAACCTAAACCCAATCATCACAGTTCTTAACGTCTGCACCTTCCCCAACCCTAAGCTCAACCATTACAGTTATTAACGTCTACACTTTCCCCAAACCTAAACCCAACTATCACAGGTATTAACGTCTACACCAGGGCTATTCAATTGGCGGCCTGCGGGCGGAACTTGGCCCCTGAGGCAACTTGGTCTGACCCTTAAAATAGGCTACTATGACCATCAAAAATTATTGTAGCTCAGTTGAAAAATGGCCACTATAGTTACGAAGTGACGTGCATCTGTTCAATACAGCACAAGCTGCAGTTGAAGCCTGCACAGAGCGGATCTGACATTAGCAAATGGCGTGAGCAGCCGAAAACTTTTGGATATATTTGTAGAAAAGGCCTTTTGTTTAGTGCACTGATATCATTATTAGGGATGCAACGATTAGCCGATTTTACTATAAACCGTGTTTTAGTTCGTAACACTTAATTAATATTAAAGGCTTCTCAACGCCGCATTTCTGTTGCACGGAACAAAACTGCTGCAACTAAAAGTTATGCCATCTCTGCGCTAGTTTAAAGTTCTGGGCTTATACATCAAGGCTAAAACGCACGCAGACTGGATTAACTGTAGCAGCGGACCAATGTAAGAATATATGCCAATATGTGTGCTCAAGCGAATCGATATAGAAAACATCTGAAACTGTAGCGTGGCTTTCAGTGCACTGTAAACAAAATATATGTTAGACCAATTACTATGAATTATTAAAATTATTATATATGTAAGAATGCAGATGATAACAATAGTTCATTTAAATACTTAGCTGAAGTTTAAATTTACATTATACGCGATAACCGTGAAACCATGATTATTCCTCAAACTATAATCCCACAATCAAAATCTATAATCATTGCATCCATAATTGTTATGCAGTTCAAAACATATGAATGTGTTTGAATGTAGAAGAAGTTTACTTAAGCAATGCACTGCTTTTGTGCTTTAGAAATACAACATTTGAATGTTTGTAAAAAAAAAAATAATAATAAAAGCCTATTGTACAATGCACTGATGCTATGCAGTTTCAAATACAATATGTTAACATTTTTATGTAGAAAAACCCAACATGAGATTCCTAAGGAGCAAATATACAACATATGGACTCTTAAATGCTGTTGTCATCAAGTCATATCTCTCCAGCCCTTCTTGTGGGATACTTTTCATGAACTGGCCCCCATGACAAACTAATTGAATAGCCCTGGTTTACACCTTCCCCAAACCTAAACCCAACCATCACAGTTCTTAACGTCTACACCTTCGCCAACTCTAAACCCAACCTTCACAGTTCTTAACGTCTACACCTTCCCCAACCCTAAACCCAACCATCACAGTCCTTAACGTCTACACCTTCCCCAACCCTAAACCCAACCATCACAGTTCTTAACGTCTACACCTTCCCCAACCCTAAACCCAACCATTACAGTTCTTAACGTCTACAACTTCCCCAACCCTAAACCCTACCATCACCGTTCTTAACGTCTACACCTTCCCCAACCCTAAAACCTAACCATCACAGTTCTTAACGTCTACAACTTCCCCAACCCTAAACCCAACCATCACCGTTCTTAACGTCTACACCTTCCCCAACCCTAAAACCTAACCATCACA
>CAIGQZ010032545.1:2877570-2893046 GCA_903798205.1 Danio tinwini
ACCCTAAAACCTAACCATCACAGTTCTTAACGTCTACACCTTCCCCAGCCCTAAAACCTAACCATCACAGTTATTAACATACAGCCGCCAGTTGTTGAGGCTTACATACTTGATGCGCTCGCCATTGTACTGCTATTTGCAACCACAGTGGTCAACGCTGAGTAGGCTAACTGTCATAACAAAAATGATGAAGTCAGGGAGTAGACGTGCATGGTGAAGTTGCTAAATGAATGAATATAATAATATATCAAATTAATTTGTTGTGGATAAATTTGGAGAGAACTCATGAAAACATAATGTTCTTTATTTAGTATTTCCGGCATTTTGCTAACAACATCTCATTGTGACATCTTGCATGGTTCAATGGGGTCTCGATAACTGCAAGTTACACCTCTAACTTACTACAAGTTACACCCCTTCATGTCCACAGCCAGATACACTTGGCAAACTGCAGTCAATAGTATGTTTAAAGTCACAGTGAAACGGTTCTTTGTTTCCCCCCATATTTTGACATGTATCCAATTGAAATTGGCCTGTAAATTGGAAACAAATTGGATCATTAGAAGATTGATAACAAAATGAAGTAAGAAAGCAGGGCAGAAACAAGACACATTGAGATAGCCCCTCCCAAAAGGCATTCTATGTGACCAGAAGCCATTTCAACGGGGGCAGGACACGTTATGGTATTTGATAAAAGATTATGCAAGTGCAAATAAAATTTTACAATACAATGAAGTGCACAGATGAATCATTTATAACAAGCGCTGCTATATAAATCCAGATATCTCATTATATGACTTTTTTATCACAATCACTGATATTTTGATGAAAGCATAACTAATTAAATGATTTCTTTGTTGTTGTTTTTTATAGACTTTGGCAACCGCAGCAGAGAATTTCCAAATGGAGCATCAATGGAAAGATGAATTTGCGGTAAGTACTTCTGCGACAAGTACATGCTGAAAGTTTACAAAGGGCTAGATGTGTATATTACATTACATCCTATTTGATTTTGTTTTACAGCCAGTTTGCTGTACATGTTATCCACTTACTGTCAAGTTTCAGGAGGGAGAAACAAATTTAACTGCGTATAGAAGTGAATTAAATAATGTATAATTGTGTGTGTGTTTAAGTTCAAATCATCCAGTTTATTGATTTTCTGGTTACAATATTTTGGTATATTTCTTATTTTCAAGGTAAAGTTTGTGGGGTTTAAGCTAAATTATGCACTATTTACAGTTTATTTTAGCAGGATCTGGCAACCTCTACCCCTGTGTGGTGCATATACAATTAAATTCCATACACATCTCACAGAATGTTTCTGTAAATACTGCTGTCGTTACCCCATTCTCTGCAGGTTATTTGGTTGTTGATTGCAGCTGTCACTTCAGTAAATTACCCATTTGTGTGTACAGGGTTAAGGCAGTAAAGGGCTGACAACCAAATTTAGCTGCAGTGTGTACTGTAGGTTTATTATTTTAGGGCTCTACAAGAAAGGGAGCCTATATCTTTCCAATGAGCTAATGGGTTGAATGTTACAAAGAAAAACTCACCCAGGTGTTAAAGGGGTAATGGAAATTTGGTTTTATTTACTCACCTTGTGTTGTTCCAAAATAGCATTTTCAAGAACGTTGGGGTGCAAACAACCTCACCAACTTTTAATATATGGATAGAAATATACAATTTGGTTCAAAATGGTTCATTAGTTAATGCTAGTTGACAATGAACAATAATTTAAAAGTTTATTACAGTTTTTATTAATCCTTGTTAACATTAGTTAATGAAAATAAGTTTTATGTTAGTTTGTTAGCTGAACAATATATTAGCAAACGCAAATATGATTTGTAAAAATGCATTAGTTAATGTTTAACTATAATTATGTTTACAATATTGCTTACAATATTGTTCATACTTAGTAATTTTTTTATATACTTTTTTAAATATTTAAAACATTTTTTTTATAACTACAGTCAAAAAAAAAGCTTTGAACAGACTTAATTCAGTTAAGGAAAACTTTTCCAGGAAATTAAATGTAGTTGTTTTAAACTTTTTTTTTTATTTTTTTATTTAGTTTTTCAACTTATTTTATGTAAATTGAACCCACAGGCAAAAATCATTTTGCACCAATTATGTCAAATCATTTCATTTCAATTACCAGAATTTTCTGTTATTGCAACTGTATTAATAATGCCTATAGTTGACTGAGACTTATTTCAGAACTTGCATTAGCACAGTTGTGGCTAACAATATTGTTATTAATAAGGCTGTCAATTGCCAAAGCATAAATGCTACTCTTCTTCTAGGTGGCAATCTCAAAACCTTACAAGAACTCTTCTACAACTGTGGTTAAACTCTAACCAGCCTTTTTTTTTACTAAAAACACAAAAATTACTTTTATTTTTAACTTTTCCAGCTCTTAATGAAATCTTACGCAAAGCCTGCTGGGAACTACATGTTTACTAACTTGGCAGTTACGCCAACACAATTGTTTTGTGTTGGGACAGCATAAATTAATTAAGTTAACTTAATTATTTTACAGATTGATGTGGAATAAACATAAAACAAATAAATTGCCCAATGAAATTATGGGAAATTGTGGTGTTTCAGCTCATTTTAAACTAGTTTAAACAAGCAATCAACAATCGTTTTTTTTTCTTTTCTTGAATGTACTAATAAGAGAAACCAGAATCTATTACTCGCTTCGAATGTTATCACTCGATTGAATGGGCGTTATCAGCTGATAGATATGGGCCAGTAGGGGCCTTCTGCACCTACTAGTAGGCTCAGAAGGCTGATATTATCCATCCACATGGTTAATCAGCTATACTAATAGAGAATACTCCAGATCCAGATCTGTTTTTACATTACTGTGATGATTGGGTTTAGAGTTGGGGTAGGAGTAGATGTTAATAAAATACAATTAATGGAAAATTTAATAAATAATATAAATAATTCTCATAGTTAATCATCCATACTAGTAGAGAACTCCAGATCCAGATCTGTTTTTACATTACTGTGATGGTTGGGTTTAGGGTTGGGGTGGGGGTAGACATTAATAAAATACAATTAATGGGAAATTTTATAAATAATATAAATAATTCACATGGTTAATCATCTATACTAGTAGAGAACTCCAGATCTGTTTTTACATTACTGTGATGGTTGGGTTCAGGGTTGTGGTGGGGGTAGACGTTAATAAAATACAATTAATGGGAAATTTAATAAATAATATGAATAATTATCATGGTTAATCAGCTATACTAATAGAGAGACTCCAGATCCAGATCTGTTTTTACATTACTGTGACGGTTGGGTTCAGGGTTGTGGTGGGGGTAGACGTTAATAAAATACAATTAATGGGAAATTTAATAAATAATATGAATAATTCTTATGGTTAATCAGCTATACTAATAGAGAGACTCCAGATCCAGATCTGTTTTTACATTACTGTGATGGTTGGGTTTAGAGTTGGGGTAGGAGTAGATGTTAATAAAATACAATTAATGGGAAATGTAATAAATAATATGAATAATTCTCATGGTTAATCATCTATACTAGTAGAGAACTTCAGATCCAGATCTGTTTTTACATTACTGTGATGGTTGGGTTTAGGGTTGGGGTGGGGGTAGACGTTAATAAAATACAATTATTGGGAAATTGTATAAATAATATAAATAATTCACATGGTTAATCATCTAGTTGAGAACTCCAGATCTGTTTTTACATTACTGTGATGGTTGGGTTCAGGGTTGGGGTGTAGGGGTAGATGTTAATAAAATACAATTAATGGGAAATTTAATAAATGATATGAATAAATCTCATGGTTAATCAGCTATACTAATAGAGAAGAGTCCAGATCCAGATCTGTTTTTACATTACTGTGACAGTTGGGGTAGAAGTAGACGTTAATAAAATACACATAATGAGATATTTAATAAATAATAGAAATAATTCTCATTAACTTCCAGCCGCAGCCGTATGTGATCTATAGCTGATTAACCATGTATATGGATGATAACAGCCTTCTGAGCCTATTAGTAGACGCAGAAGGCCCCTACTGGCACATAACATTGATAACATACAAAATCGGCTAAAACTATACTATAAAACCTATACTATGCAAATTACAACTATAATTTATTCTGTTGTGTCATGCCTTACACATTTATTGGATGTTGTTTACATGAGATGCATTAATGCACCAAAAACAGCTAGAATATAAATGCACAGATTTATACACTTTTTAATGTTTGGCTATTATTAAATTGACACATTCAGAAACAGATTTCAACACAAAAACAATCAAAACCAAAGATGTGTTTAGTGTGTGTCTGGCTGTTCATGGTGCAGACTATTTTCAAGAGGGCTTCACAACAGCAACTGTTTATCAGCATACTGTCAGCACACTAATTAAAATACTGACCCTAAAAATATCAAAGATAAACTACCTAACCTTCCTAATGACACAGTTACATAAAACAGTGACTGAACAGATTACCTGCTCTCTGCCGCTGACCTAATTCTTAAACATTACAAGATGTGTTCCAGATGGAATTTAAACATTGCATTCTGAGGCGAAAACACAATGTAAAATAGCACAATGTTCTCTTACCAGTCCAGATTGTACCACAGACTCGTGCATGGGGCAGTTTTGCAGCTATCCGAGCAGACACTAAAGTTGCAGCTCTCTGTAGGGCTTTCTTTTGTCACCTTTTGCATTTTATGTAAATAGCATGAGCTTGTTGTGCAACATTAGATCAAAAAATCTGAAAAAGTCTGTGCCTGCATGCACCCAAGGATCTTCTCCTCTTAAAAAAATCAGCAACTTAGCCAAAAGTGGATGAAAGAGGCAAATTAAAACACCAGAAGTAAATAAGAACAATTTTATCTTCTTCTTGTGATCTGATCGACCAAAATGTATCTTAAAGGCATTTTTAATGTGCATTTGTTCGATGTTTGTCATAATCTCAACTAAAACAGTAAGGCGGGGGGTGGTGGTGGGGGGCTGTTGCTTGTTGGTAGACTAGGATGATAACCGCTTTCAAGGTATACCGCGGTTTAAAAAAGTCAAGATATTAAAACTGCCAGAATTTTCTACTATACAATTTCTACGGTATTTACAAGGTGTTTATTTTTTTTACGTTTTTAAGTTTTTTTTTAGTATCAACAGAATAATTTTTTTACAGCACACCTGTTGCAAATTCTCACAACACAAACAACTGAAGAAACGCGCTGCATTAATTAAACACGCTGCATACTATTAAAACAACGTTTCACATTTAATCAACAGTTTATTTAGGCTAATAATTTACAAAAGACAATAGAATTGTGCAATCAGGACATTAAAATAAACAAAAAAAACCTTACCTTTAAAAGACTACCAACAACTTCACTGAGCAACAGTTATGGCATAATAACACATCCATGTCTCAGCAGGGTTTGTCATGTTTTTGGTCCCCTTTCTTAATTTGCTGGTGTTTTTTGTAATTGCTTGTGTTTTCTTAAATTGCAGCACGTTAAGCTCTCTCGACCACCATAGGTTTTTGACCAAACGAAGACCGCAGTGATCAATGATTCATATGAATTATTTAACCTGACATGTTTACTGCTCCAAAATATGTTTAAAGGTTCTCAAAACAAAATATATGGTGTTCAAAGGGGAAAAAAGTTTTAGTTTTTTACCCAGACATTTAAAAAGAATATGTTTTAGAGCAGTGAGCACAATACCGTGAAACAGTAATATTTTTATCCGAGGTTATCATACCGTCAGAATCTTATACCAGCCCATGCCTAGAGTAGACCCTCCTCCTTTTCTAAAACAGCAAATAGCGCTCTGTTTAAATTACAGCTTACAGAGCTGGTAAGCTAAAATGCAGCAGACTCATGAGTCTATAATAGTAATAATACTGCATCTGACACTCAATTCCTTTACTTTAAAATGCTGCTTTCTGCATAATTCAAATGGGTCTGATGTGTTTTGTGGAAGGTGGCATGGTGGCTCAGTGGTTAGCACTGTGGCCTCACAGCAAGAAGGTTGCTGGTTCGAGCCCCAGCTGCGTCAGTTGACATTTCTGTGTGGAGTTTGCATGTTCTCCCTGTGTTGGTGTGGGTTTCCTCTAGGTGCTCCGGTTTCCAACTCAGTTCAAAGACATGCTGTATAGGTGAATTGAATAAGCTAAATTGGCCTTAGAGAGTGTGCGTGTGTGTGTGTGTGTGTGTGTGTGTGTGTGTGTGTGTGTGTGAATGTGAGTGTATGGGTGTTTGCCAGGATTGGGTTGAAGCTGGAAGGGCATCCGCTGCGTAAAACATATGCTGGATAAGTTGGCGGTTAATTCTGCTGTTGCGACCCGTGATAAATAAAGGGACTAAGCCAAAGGAAAATGAATGGTTGAATGTTTTGTGGTCTGTGCTGCCTTGAACATATGATTTGCTCTTTAATGCACGCTGCGGTGGTTCACTTTACATTAACATGAAAGCAAAAATCATGTTAACACTGTCTGAATCCCTATATACTGTAGCATTCCTCACCAAACTTCGCTACAGCAATAGCACCCTGCAGCCAAGACCGGTTACTCACTGAAGCTAAGCTGAGCCTGGTCAGTACCTGGATGGGAGACCATATGGGAAAACTAGGTTGCTGTTGGAAGTGGTGTTAGTGAGGCCAGCAGGCGACGCACAACCTGTGGTCTGTGTGAGTGCTAATGGCCCAGTAAAAGTGAAGGGCACACTATACTGTCAGTGGGCGCCTTCTTTCGGATGAGATGTTTAACCGAGGTCCTGAATCTCTGTGGTTATTAAAAATCCCCGGTGTCCTGGCCAAAGTCTCTCAATCTTATGTCAATGGTCTCCCCATCCACCGACTTGGCTCTATTACTGTATCTTCACTCCACCAATAGCTGGTGTGTGGTGAGCGCACTGGCTCCGTTGTCCTGTGGCTGCCGTCGCATCATCCAAGAGGATGCTGCACATTGGTGGTGGAGTGGAGAGACCTCTACTCATGATTGTGAAGCGCTTTGGGTGTATGGCCATACACAATAAATGCGCTATATAAATACACATTACATTACATTACAAACTAAAACGCACACTGTATGTAACATATTTAATTTTGATTTGCCTAGTTTCCTATGCCAGCTTTGTGTGCAATGTATTTTTGCCTCTGGGGCTTGCGCAGGTTTCCAAATACAGTTTATTAGTGGCTACAGTTTCCTGTTTTCTTATTGCAAGCGTTTTGGCGAAGTTTGAATGACCTTTGGCATGAATAAATGAGCAATTTTAGCATCAGCAATGGCTTTTTTGAAGGGAGTGGGATGTATTAAATACTACAGAGCATTTGATTGGTCAGAAGATTTGATGAGAAACTGAAGTATGAGGCGATGTCAAGCGACAAACTTAAAGCTTTGAATGTTTATATCAACTAAATGTGAATTGCGGCACTGATTTTGGAGCACTCCAGATACCTTTAGGCAAACATGTTGATGCTAAAACAATGGAATTCCAGCAAACAAATGGAAAGCAGAACATCATAGTTTTTTTTTCAGCCAATTAGATCTCATATTTTAACTTTTAAGATATGAGATCTTAAAAAGATATGAGATACACTGTAAAATATCTGTTAATTACAGTTTTTCTCAGTCACTTTGGTGCATTTCTCACAACACTATTTACGTTTGCACAACAGTTAATGCATTTCTCAAAACAATTAGTCATTTGTGCACATCATAGTAGCAGTTTCTCATTCCTTCCAGCAAATTGCAAATGCTTTTGGACATGCATCAATTGCTTTCATACAACTCTCTGCTGTTTTATAACATTATCATGTGCTTATCATTATCATGTCAGTCAAAATGAACTAAACTTGTGAATGCTGAACAGTCATTCCATATAAAACTATAGTCATTTCATTAATTGGGTCATTACATACAGAAATGTTGAACTAGTTGTCAAAATCTGTCAAGCTAATTTTATTTTAAAATTTTAAATCTTTTTTTTCTGAAAATGTCTTCTAAATTGAACAATTTTCACAAATGATTTACAGACCTGTGTATGTTGTAGGTTCAGTTCCAATATGTACTGCAATATTGTTTACAGTTGTGCACAGCTCTACCCTAAGGCATTTTATGTTTGTTGTGAATAAGGGTGCATTTATTCTTTTGCACAATGCTGTGAATAAATTACAAAAGTAAAGAGCAACTGCAGTAAAAATGTGAAACATTTTGTACTCAGATACCTCACTAAATGCAGTGATGTCTAACTTTACTGTAGTTTTCAAATGGCTGTGCAAATAGTATATAGTGCTGTCTTGAGCAGTTTCAGAAAGTGCCACCAAAACCTGACTATTTTGCATTGGTCATAATGAAAGCATGACAAAGCCATTTGACTATCTTGTTCATAAACAATGGTGTCACGACTTTTCATCTTGATAACACTGACACTTTCATTGACATGAATACTTGCTTTTGAGGAATGAGCTCTCCATTTTGAGCAAGTGACACGCTTTTGCAGGTTATCAAGTAGGTTTTGCAGTTTGTACTAATTGTTTTGAGAAATGCATTAACTGTTGTGCAAATGTAAATAGTGTTGGGAGAAATGCACCAAAGCAACTGAGAAAAACTGTATTTTGTGATTCACAGTGTTTTCCGTTTAATTATAGTTGTGAATTGCATTATGCATTTTGTATTATTGCATTATCGGACTGGGTCAGTTGGCATTTCTGTGGAGTTTGCATGTTCTCCCCGTGTTCGTGTGGGTTTCCTCCGGGTGCTCCGGTTTCTTCTACAGTCCAAAGACATGCGCTATAAGTGAATTGGGTAAGCTAAATTGTCCAAGGTGTATGTTTGTGAATGGGTGTGTATGGATGTTTCCCAGTGATGGGTTGCAGCTGGAAGGGCATGTGCTGTGTAAAACATATGCTTGACTGTGGCGACCCCAAATTAATAAAGGGACTAAGCCGAAAAGAA
The DNA here is from genome assembly GCA_903798205.1 of Danio tinwini. Classification (NCBI taxonomy): domain Eukaryota; kingdom Metazoa; phylum Chordata; class Actinopteri; order Cypriniformes; family Danionidae; genus Danio; species Danio tinwini. The sequence goes on from CAIGQZ010032545.1 coordinate 2,886,531, forward strand.
AATGAATGAATTGCATTATGGGAGCTTGATCTCTGCTCTGTTAACTTTTGATGTTGAGAATTCAACTCTACAGTTTAACAAAGTAACATTTATTGACATTTAAGTAGTTTAAAATTGCATAATGTACAATAAATAATAACAGAAAATGTACATTTAAACTTTTTGTAATATACATCAGCAACCCAGACAATATTTCTACCAGAAAGACTCAGGAGGCGGAAAAACGTTACAACATTTATTTAAAATGAATAAAACATTGCAATTTCAGTTACTGTCCTTTGTGTATAGTCCTTTGGCCTAAGCTCCGTCGATGATGCAGGTCTCGTGAAGAGCTGGCAAATACTGCCTGAAGATGAGGGCAGGGCGGAGCCAACCCCTAGCGAGAACGGGGCTCAACCTGATGGTGGTGGGGAGGGTGGAGGGAACTTTGGTTACGTCACCTATGATCAGCGAAGGAAATTGTTTTAGACAGCTTTTTATACAACTAGCTTGATCATTATTGGTTGAATTGATAATTATGAGAAATTACGTAGAATTAGAGTCTTCCTGTTAGAACCTTCGCTGAAGCTTACATATCACTTTAAACTATTAAACATGTTAATAAAAGTCACTTTTTAAGGTTTAAAGTTCTTGGAAGAAAGATCAAGGTCCCATAATGCAATTCAAAAGCATAAGTTAATGGGGGGGATCATGAATCGCAGAATACAAATAATTAAATTTATGCATAATTTTTAAAGCGTAGTTTACCTTAAAATGAAAATACTGTTACCATTAATACTGTTACCACTCTCATGTTGTTCCAAACTGGTATTACTTTTTAAAACATTATTTTTATACATTAATAACCAAAACTTTCTAAATACCAGGGTTTTTCATTTAACTTTGTTTCAAAGAAGAAGAAAAAAGTCACACAGGTTTAGTTGGTTGAAAAGATGATGACAATATTCTCACATTATTTTCACTTGAACACTTGTAACAGTTTGCATCATGCATATAAACATTTATTTTAGATGGCAGAAGACTTGCTGGATCACACAGAAATACAATCTAAAGCATTATGCATATTTCTAATAGGATCATTCCAAACGAAGACCACCAGTAGGAGATGCTTCTGAAGTAGCTAATACCTCCACTTCATTTCACTGCTAAATGATTTGGTGTGTCAAACCCATTCATTCAGTTAAATGCATTTAAGATTCATTCAATTAAATCCTAACATGTTAACAAATAAATCGACTAATGCACATGTTTATAATAATATATGATGTATAATAATTGTATCATGTCTGAAGAGTTGTCCACTGTCCATATGCGTTTAATCAAGGTTTTGCAGCTTAATGGATCTAATTTTACTTCCCACACTCCCCGCAGATGTCTGGAGATTTGATTTCACCAGATACACATTTTGCATTACTCCTGTGAACTATTATTTTTTACTGTAAAGGCACACACACACTCCATATGCTGCAATTGCCTAAAAATGCCGCACTGGTTTAACATCAGCAAATTTATGATGACCACTTGCTGTAAATCCTAGCATGATCAAGCTTTCTTTAGCTTCCCCTGACTTGCTAAAAAGCTAATGCACAGTTTATATTTGAGGAACACATGTGTGCATGCTTGGCACATATGCCACTGTACGATCTGCATGACGGGTGGGTTTTTCTAAAGACACATCACAGGCATACTAGACGAGTTTAAAGATCTGGGCTTAAACCAAGTTTGAACCCTGTATTAGGTGACGTTTATTTATAAAGTAATTCCGAGAGGAGTATGTGCTTATGATCGACTGCGGCTGGTCCCGTATTAGCTAATGCATGATCCTCCAATCAGATGATTTCTAAATTGCTATAAATAACCAGAGTATCTTACCTTAGCCATGTTCGTCTTGAAGAATTTCTCCTTCCACCCCCACTCCTCCCCTTTCCTTGACAGGGAGGCACAGAGGCCCAGTGGTTAGCACTATTGCCTTACAGCAAGAATGTCATTGGTTCAAGTCTTTACCTGGTCAGTTGACATTTCTGTGCGGAGTTTACATGTTCGCCCTGCGTCTGCGTAGGTTTCCTCCACAGTCTAAAAACATAACATGAGTAAATTGACCAAACCAATTTGACACCATAGACGAGCGATTAACTAGCCATATTTCTCTCCATAGTTATTCATTATTTGCATTCACTATTTACAAGCAGGGGAGTTCTCGAGACCTACCTGAGCTCAAACTCCCTGTGGGGGAAACCGGAGCACTCGGAGAAAAACCCACGCCAACACGGGAGAAAATAAATAAGTAAATATTTAAGTAAAAAAGTAAATACATAAGGTAATAAACAAATAAGTAAATAAATTCGGCTTAGTCTCTTAATTTTACCTGCCCAAAAAAAAACACTCTTTGTGAATGTTTTAGACAAAATTCCAATACATGCACAGAAGACAGCACGAGCATTCATAACAAATACACTAATGTAAATATTATCCCGCTTGCTTTTTGAGCGCTGGCAAGTTCTTACACCCCTATGGTTGGTCATTGTCTTCACCCGCTCAACAGAAAGAGCTGCGGTTGGCTTAAGAAACGAAAGTTCTATTCACCCATGAGTGACGCGGGAAAAACAGCCGCGGGTCAGTCTATATGCACATAATACGCGGTTATCAGGTAATTCGTAATAGAATAAATACAATACAATAAACTCGCACCAAAGGCACGCTTGTGTCTAGATGCACAAGTATCACTTTAACTGCCGAGAGGAGAGGAAACTTTACCTCACGAACATGTCAACGGGTCAAATGCCCATAGTGTGTGTGTGTGTGTGTGTGTGGAAGAGAGAGAGAGAGAGGGGCAGAGATGGAGTTTTAGAGCATTTCTCCCTAGTAGTGAAATAGTTGCTCGTGCTTTACCATTCCTCAGTGTCAGTGAAAGATTTGCTTTTTAAGTAGTAGGAGTGTTTTATTTACTCACCCTCGCCTCCTTCACTATAGTATTCTACCACGACATTGCACATAAGGGATAAATGACGTCAGTACGTAATAACCAGTTATGATCTATTACTGAACCAATATCGAATTGTCCGATATCTGCATCGCGGTGCACCGAAGAAATTATTAATTTTGACACCCCTAGTTCACAATGACAGATGTTTTTAGATTAAGAAGAGATGCAAAGAATAATGTGTGAGTGTGTTTTTTTAAATGCGTTTAAGTGGGTTTAGTGATTGCAGATTACACATTTCTTGAACTTCTAGACAGATGTAATGGTTGGTTTAGGTAGATGTTGGTAGCTAGTTTTAATAGAGAGTAAGAATGAGGGCAAAACTTTTTTTTTTTTCCCCAGTTGGGATGGAACTGCAAGCTAGCGAGAGCATTTATTGCAGTTAACTGAGGTATAGGGAGCAGCTGTTCCACCTTTAGTCCCAGAAGACAGCATAAAAACGTGAATTTGATTCTGGACACAACTGGAAGCTGCTGGAGTGAGATGGGGAGGAGTGTGAGTTTGGTTGATTGAAGAGCAGACGTGCTCCTGCATTCTGGATCATCTACTAAGCTTAGTTGTGCTGTTTAGAGTCCACTTCTAAAACTACACGAGCTTTAAGAGTATTCTTACAGGGTTTTTTGTTTTTGTTTATTTTTTTTAAATGTTTCGAAGCACAAACAAAAAGGGTTAGTTTGATTTTTGCAGGAGTCATGTAGGATGTGACAAGATTACTGCTCCCATGATTCTACACTTAGACACAGCATCATCAAATCTGTCTTTTCATTCATTCATTCATTCATTCATTCATTCATTCATTTCTTTTCAGCTTAGTCCCTTTATTAACCTGGGGTTGCCACAGTGGAATGAACCGCCAACTTATCCAGCATATGTTCTACGCAGTGGATGCCCTTCCTGCTGCAATATCCATACACACTCATTCACAAACATACACTACTGACAATTTAGCTTACCCAATTCACCTATAGCGCATGTCTTTGGACGTGTGGGGGAAACCGGAGCACCCGGAGGAAACCCATGCCAACATGGGAAGAATATGCAAACTCAACACAGAAATGCTAATTGACCCAGCTGAGGCTTGATCCAGCGACCTTTTTGCTGTGAGACGATCATGCTACTCACTGCGCCACCGTGACACCCTCCAAATCTGTCTTTGTACTGGTGAAAATTACATACTGTGCCTTAATCTTTTTTATTAACTCTTTTATTAAATGACATACTCCGGCCTTATATTAATGACTGATACTGTACACACATTGACTCATTCACATTCGGTAGAAAATCTCTGTCACATGCTCACTGAAGCCCTGCCCACTGTTTGTTGAACCTCTCTGATGCACTCATTGAAGGCCTACCACATGGCTTACAGCTGCACCTGATCACCCTGCACTCTCAGAAATAAAGGTACACAAGCTGTCACTGGGGTGGTACCTTTTCAAATGGTACAAATTTGTACTTAAAGGGTCCATATTGGTACCTCAAAAGTATATATTAGTACCTAAACATTTTAAGAGGAACATTTTTGTACTTTTAAGGTACTAATATGTACCCTTGATGTATTAATATGGACCTTGTAGGTACAAATTTGTACCTTTTGAAAAGGTACCACCCCAGTGACAGCTCGCATACCTTTTTTTTCTGAGTGTGTAATCATCAGCCCCTTTAGGTAATGTGGCTTCAGAGTAGCAGTATGCTCTGGTCTTTCACTACTCTGGATTCCTCATGTGGTGTTGTGGCTGCGTGCAAATATGAGTTGTTTTCTTGTAGTGTTTATTTATGAACTATTGTTTGTATATGCAGTTTTTCTTGTGTTTATGGAGTATTGCTTGTTTATGCAGTTTATTGATTTATTTGCTTGATCTGTCTTTATGCACTTATAATTAGAAACCAGCCTGATACCATGTGGAGAGTTATGTACTGGCATTGATGAATAAAACCCAACGAATTATATCTGTTTCAAGTGTTTTGACTGACACTCCATTGTGATACTCCCCCTGCGAGTCTGCAATACCTTCCTAATTTCTTACACATTCAGTTATAATTTAAGCAAGTGATTGACTAAGACTTTATGAATGAATCGCTAAACCATTCTCACTAGATTTGAAAAATCATTCAGGAAAGAAACCCTGCAGTGTTGCTCTAAAATGCTCAAATTTTCTTCCTTGGGTTTGAAATTATTTCCAATTTTTTGACTAAAATGAAATATGATGTCTGAAATGTCACTCAATATCAGTGTTGTTTGTTGAACTTTTGTAGAAAATCTCAGCTGATACAGCTGACTTTCTCTTGCTTCTGGTTGAGTGTTATTAGTGTATCTTATGAAACTACATCTTATAAAAATGAAAACAAATACAGAGATGTTTTTTGCTTTCATAATTTGAATTACATGCTCATTCTTCACTAAGATGAAGTGTTTTATGCTTAAAAATGCATTAAATGAGCAGAATGCTCAATAATGTCAGTACAATACCACCGATGATCTAAATAGTAGATTAAATTTTCAAACCCCTATGTGGGATGCTATGTATTTATATTAGCTTCATTGTATTTTTGATTCGTAGTCATGTGTTTGAGTAAGTTCTATTTTTCATCTGTAAGCTGATGACATTTCTTCTCTTTATAAAATGAAATGGTCTCGTTTAAATCATTTGTGCAGAAAGCACAGGAATTTTAATGTAACTAGTAAGTGTAACTGATGTAATATGTTGGCAACTTAAGAAGAACCAGCTGTCATCAGCCGTCTTGGTGAACTTCTACCGCTGCACTATAGAAAGCATCCTGACGAACTGCGTCACAGTCTGATATGGAAGCTGCTCTGTTGCTGAGCGTAAGGCGCTGCAGCGGGTGGTGAAAACTGCCCAACGCATCACAGGGACCACACTGCCAGCCATAGAGGACATCCAGAGGAAACACTGTCTGCGCCGAGCACGCAGTATTCTTAAATATTCCTCTCACCCTGCTCACAGACTGTTTTCTCTCCTGCCTTCTGGCAGGCGCTTCAGGTTCCCCCGGACAAAATCCAGCAGACTAAAGAACAGCTTCTTTCCCAGAGCTGTCTCCCTTTTGAACTCTGCCCCCCACTGACTTTTTGCCCCCCTAATACACACCCCACTCTCCTCTCCTCTCCTCTCCTCATAACTCAGACTCCTCATAATTACTGCACTACCTAACATTTGCACATTTAAAAATTGCACACATTCATTGCACTGATTGATTCACTTATTTGATCTGTACATACCCACTGCACATTTGTAATTATGTACACACCCACTGTACATATACATTTGTAATTATGTTTATCTATCTGCACACTTCTGATTATTAATAGCAACCTGTACATTTATCCATCTATTGTAAATCTCTGTTCATAGCTAACACAACCTGTATATAATGTATATAGTACATCCATTTGTAAATATCACTATAGTTTTTCTATAACTGCACTTTATAACTAATACCTGTATCCTGCACTTGCTACTATTGCACTCCTGGTTAGACCTAAACTGCATTTCGTTTCCTTGTACTTGTACATGTGT
>CAIGQZ010032545.1:2925111-2935561 GCA_903798205.1 Danio tinwini
AATATAATTTTTTTCAGAGCACACACACACACACACACACACACACATACACACACACACACACACACACATATATATATATATATTATATATTTTATTATTAGTTATATTTAAAATAATTTGAATAAAAATATTTCTTTCTTCTAACAATGCAGTAATTCTTGTTTATCACAGTAATAATAAATTAAAAAGTTAAAGTTAATATTAGGGATGTCCAGATCCGATCACATGATCAAAAATCGGGCCTGATCACGCGGTTTCAGACTTCATCAGAATCAGACGTTACCTTCCGATCAGGATATTATATATATATTATAATTATATATATATATATATTCTCATTATATATTATTCTCATATATATCCGATCAGGATATATATATTCTCATTATTTTTAACTCATCTATAGTTATGTGGTGGCACAGAGTTAGACCTCTTTCTGACGTCACACAGAAACAGCAACACACGCTATTGGTTAAATGCTGGTAAAGTAGAACATGGAAGCAGCTTGAAGCAGAAAGCGTGAGTACGTCTGCGGTCTGGAGGTATTATAAAGTTGATAACGACAACATTGCCATAGCAAGCTGTGAGATATGTAAACTTGAGATCTGTCGGGTGTTTTAACTTGAGGTGCTATATGTTTTTATATTAGATTTTTTTATGTTTACTGTTGCACTAAAGTCCAAAAGTGAAAATGTTATGTTATTTAGTGCTTGATTGTTCAAGCTACCTCACAGTTAAAATAAGGTGAATAAAAAAAAAAAAAATAGGGAACATCCTGAATTTGTTTCTTCGCTCTTCTTTATTGTTTTTTTTTATTTACTATAGGAATATAGTATCGGGTTTCGTATCGATAGAAACTCAAAATAAAATGACTCAGAGGGGAAAAAACCTTATCAGGACATCCCTAGTTAATATAGATTTTAAGTTGATTCTGTAATAATTATAAGTATTGACTTAAAGTGCTTTTACACTAGCACTTTTGGTCCACACCTGGGTTTGTTTGACGTCAGAATACGGTACATTTAGCTAGTGTGAACGTTGTCCTCTGGAGTCAGATGTGCACCCATGAACCGTACCCGAGTCTGCCTCAAAGAGGTGGTCTGGGGTACAGTTTGTGTGAACTCTGGTATGGTTCATCTCTGATATAAATGCAATTGTACCAAATAATGGAAGTGAATCGCCAACTGTAACACAAACTATCGTTTTTATGACGTTCATTTGTGTTTGTATGTCTGTGTATTACCTACCTTGGCGACAAGTGGGACTGGCCCAGTGCAAACAGTCATAATGTCTGTTTGTCTCCACCAAAAACGATAACAAAACCAAAAGATTCAGTAAAAGCAGAATGACCGTGATATGCGGAAACCTCCATTTTGGCGCTGTGCTTTCATGCCCCTCACCTAACAACAGCTGTACACAAAACAGCAGCTAGATGCAAGCATACCGGAGTTCAGAAGGAAAAAAGACAGTGTGAACACGAGCCAATCGAGGGGGGACTATCGAACTTGGGTTCGGACAAAGTCCTTTTAAGGCAAGTCATTTGGCATGAAATGGCATGAAATGGCATGAAATGCCTCTCGGGCAGTGTGTTCAGGCATGGGGATACATCAAATTGTCTAAAATTGCTTGCCAAGCTTACGATTACCTTACATATCACCAATAAAATTACACAACAACTGTGTCTTTAGTTTCATTTCTAAAGTTGGAATCACACAAAATCTGCAGAAACTCACGGCTGGTCCAAGCCCCCCACCCCCAGATATTCATCAGTCTATAGCTCCTGTACTAAAAGGCGGGGCTTCATTCACCATATTGACCGTTACACTTTCCCCCCTTCAAAACTACATGAGTGACATGTCTTGTGTATTCTATAGTCTCTGGTTCGGACCAGGCATTTGGACCAAGTGTGAAAGCACCCTTAACTCGTATTATAAATGTAATGAAATTGTTATCAGGACAAATATTTATGTCCTTAATTTTGTTATTATATTAAAATTGGTTATTATATTAAAATATTATTTATATACAATCTGATTTAGAAAAAAAAATACATTCAAATACAGTAATTAATTATTAGTGCTGTGTTAAATCAATGTTATTTAAGTGCATTAATGCATGGTCATTCATAATTGAAATCTGTTTTAATAATAAATCTTAAATTTAATAATTTAAGGTGTTGTTAAAACAGTGTTAATATGATCAATTTACAACATTACTCCAAGTACTGCGTATGCACTATTATTTTTATTTTCAATCCAAGGGAAAAATCTCACCCACACTGTTATACTGTTAAATTAGCCGAATTTGCATAGAAAATAATTGGAATTTAATCTAATTATTACTAGAGCAAATAATTACACCATTAACTTCCCTGCAAAGTCCCTAATTAAAATATTTGGAATTTTTAAATTGCATTAATATTCAGATTAAAACATCGCCTGAATCAAGACAAGTAATATAAAAAGACATGCTTGCTCTTTTTTTAAAGGGAATGCCGTATTCAGCCTTTTGTCTTAACATAAGAGCTGTAATTATTATAGATGGTGAATATCCATGCAAATGTGACATTTATAGCGAAGGCGAAAGAAAAGAAATGTGACGTATTGTGATAAAACAGTCCTCATCCTCTTTGCCGGTCAGCTGAAGTATTTCTAATTTCAGCCATTGTCTGGATAAATATTTGATAGGTTATTTATGAAGACAAATATTGGATCGAGGTTATTGACGCTCATTAAGGGCTCTGCTGAACTGTTGAGGGATATTACGTGATTCATCATTTATATTGACTCATCTGGGGGCCGGATTTTCATAGAAAATGATTGACTAGTGCAATTGACCTGCCGCATGACAAACAATTTGAACAAGGAGCATAAGATTACCGCTTTAAATTGGTCCCTTGAGGTCAGTCAGGTTTTAAGAGGTGGATTTCTGGAAGAAATTAATGTGGATCTTCCTCTGGTTGGAGATAAAGATGGGAAAAAGTCTCTGATTGTAATGTGACTTCAAAATCTAAATTCAGATTGTAATCTGAAGTCAAATATCTGCATTTGTAATCTCTATTATAACTGTATCTTAGTAATTATTTCTGTTCAAGAGTTGTACTATATAGAAATAGATTTTTTTTTTTTTTTTTTTTTTGTTCAATATCTCAAACTGTCTTCTCATCAGTTAACAGATCCTTATTTTCAGAAAAACTCTGATTGTGATTGGTCAGTCACAATGGTTAGCTGTGTAATTATGCTGTTATTTTTGTAGAAACATGCATGTCTCTTCATGCTCACACAACAATTTCTAGCAACATAGGCTCATTCTGAACACGTAGCCCTCTATATATTTCTGGGGATTCGAATTATGTAGCCAGAGGTGTGTATAGCTACATTAGGTCTTTCAAAACGAACGCTACGCTACGCCGTTCCTTTTCGTGCTTAACAGTTCTCTGGATAGCTTTTCTGCTGTTACCAGTTTGCCCAGAAGCTCGCCATGTACGTCACTGGACTTATGATTTGGAGCAGAGTTGATCATGACAGTGGGGTTTAAGTCCTGCCGAACAGTTCCAGAAAGTGGGTAAGACAAAAAACAAAAGGCAAAAAAAAAAAAATAGGTGGCCTTGAGGGCTATTCTTTTTCTGGATTGCTTTTGAAAACACTGTCAGTTGGGTTTATGAAAGGAGGAGGGTGGGTCAGTCGATCAGTCATCAGTCATTTAGTTGGTCAGTCAGTCGACAGTGGCCTCTGCTGGATTTACAGGGGAACAGCAGGTGCGATTGGCACTCGTGAGAGAGATTTGTGATCTCAAAAATGTACAGAGCTGCCTCTGGTGCATTCGCGAAAACAAAAACTGCAAAAGAACGTTCCGCCTGGGACGTATTTGCAACTTTTAAGACATGTATATGGGGTACATATTCAGAATGAGCCTGGGTTGATTTCTATTAAAATAATAAAATAAAACAAAGGTTAAACTTAGAAATGTGTAGTTTAGAAAATAATTGCAATTTAAAGATATAATTATCATATTGAGACGCACCCCAAGTATAAAACCTTATTTAACCAACTTTGTGTTTTAGAGAGGGCTAAGGAGTAAAATGTATATTCTCTAAATAAAATGGGATTAAATGGGTTAATTGTGTTGTGTTATGGGTGATAAATGGTCTGTATCATAAGCCCCTGCCTTCTCGTGCACATGTACAAAAAGCAGTGCATCTGAAACATACAACAAGCTTTTACAATGTAGATTGTGTCAAAGCAGCTTTACATAGAAGATTATAGTAAATTGAAACCGTGTCAGTTCAGTTTTCAGTGTTTAAGGTTAGTTCAGCTCAGTTCAGTGTGGTTTAATAATCACTACTGAGAGTCCAAACACTGAGTAGCAATTCCATCGATGCGCAGCTCTACAGATTCCGAACCATGCAAGCCAGTGGCGACAGCGCAAGGAAAAAAACTTCACCAATTGGCGAAAGTGAAGAATTTAAAAAACTTTGAGAGAAACCAGGCTCAGTTGGGCACGACCATTTCTCCTATGGCCAAACGTCTTGTGCAGAGCAGCAGTGTAGGCACCGGAGGCTGGAGAATGCTGGACCTCAGCAAAGACTCTGTCCCTGAAGTGTCACAGGAATCAGTCTCATGCTCTCCACTCTTCCATGAGGATTATGAAAACCTTGGGATCATCTCGTCACTGGTCTTGGACCGCATCAGTGGCGCTGCATAGACTGAGGGCCTCGGGATGAGTACCCCCAGGTGGAAATAGAGAATAAAGAGACTAATTATCGTAGCTGCTGTTCATAGTGTTTATAAACGAGATGCAAAAAAACCTGCGTGGGGCACATCATGCGTCATACCACTAAGTGATGCATTGAGTGTATGATTTGCTAAAAAGATCTAGTTTTGAATTGCGAGAGTGTGTCTGAGCCTCGGACATTATCAGGAAGGCTATTCCAGAGTTTAGCGGCCATAAATGAGAAGGCTCGACCTCCTTTACTCGACTTCGCTATTCTAGGTACTACCAGAAGCCTTGAGTTTTGAGATCTTAAAGAGCGGTTTGGATTGTAGCGAGACAGAAGGTTGGTTAGATAAACAGGAGCTCGATTATTTAAAGCTTTATAGGTAAGAAGCAATATTTTAAATTCAATACAAAACTCAACAGGCAGGTAGTGTAAGGAGGATAAATATAAACAGATTTTTTTTTTATTAAATTGCTCTAATCAGTCAACAGTTTTCAACAGTTTTATTTCTCAACAGTGGTTTTAAAAGAAGCAACTAAGAAATTCTGAATATTTCTCTTAAACGTAATTAAAAACATCTCTACATCTCCTGAGCAATAATTGAGCGACTCCAGAGCGATAAAGCCTTTCCTCCGGGGAGCTGCGTGACACGACAGGACGAGTTCACTGGCGTTATAATGTACTCTCCGTCTGCTGTGTGGATCATCAGTGTGTGCTGCTACTCTATTTATAACCCGCCGTATGCTGTGAACAGTTAGTCACGGGGGCCTCCGCCGTGATAATTTCAAGCGTTAATTAAATATTCAGTCAACGCTGGAGCAACTAATCGAAGCGTGACTCATCAGTTCATTCAGCAGACACTGTGACATCCAGCTCATTCAGCAGAGCACAGACACCTGATCTCGCAGTCATGTTAATGATGCCGACATCTCTGGCCCAGTTTACACCTGCTGTTAAGATGCAGTTTTGTCAAGTGGACTATGCTAAATACAAGTGTAAAACATGTTGAGCTTGACCACTTTTGACCGCATCTAGAGGTAGAAAACTAGGGGTGTAATGGTACATGTAGTCGTTCCTAGCCTTCACCGTATATGCGTCACGGTTTATGCACTCCCACAAAAAATACAGTCAGTCCAGATGTGGCAGTCACTGGAGTCAGGCGGAAAAAGAGCATCATCGTGGAACAGCTGAGTAGCCATTGACACAGAATGCATCTTTAGGGCTGTTTACACCTGGTCACTCCGTGCGTTTTTCCAATCCGTGTGTGTGTGTATGAGAGACCTTTGCACACATCTTAATTTGTCAAATCAAAATAAGCAGCTCAGCTCTCAAAACAGTTCAAGTTCGGTTTATTTATATAGCACATTTCCAAACGGCCACAAGGTCACATAAAGTGCTTTACAGAGAAGATTCAAACAAGCAGTACTAAACAAAACAGCAATAGACACATAATGTAAAAGAGAGCATAGAAGATGTAAAATAGATTATACAAAACCAGTTTTTTTTCAATGCCTAGAATAAGAAAGCAATTGACCCTTTAAATAATTCCGCCTATGCTACTACAATTGACCACACTAAACAGGATTAAACCGTTTGCTCCCCAAGGAAGGGACTTATGCTTTAAACGACCTAGGAAATAGATAAGTCTTTAATTTAGACTTAAAAATTTGCAGTGATGAAGCCATTTTTAATTCTAGCTGCAGCGCGTTCCAAAGGCAAGGACTGGCTATAACGAATGCACGTTCACACCTGCTTTTGAGGTGGGCCTTTGGGACTTTTTATAGCAACTGATCAGCGGAACGCAAATGTCTGGATGGAGTGTTGGCCATAATCAGGTGAGATCATGTAAGGCTTTATACACAAAGAGAATGAGTTTAAATTTGATTCTTTGTCTCAGCGATAGCCAATAGGGAGACCTCAAAATGGTAGCGGCGTGCATATTTTCAGAATCAGAATCAGAAAGAGCTTTATTGCCAGGTATGTTCACACATACGAGGAATTTGTTTTCGTGACAGAGCTTCTTCAGTGCAACAGAATTACAGAGGACTAAAAAACAGATAATAAATACATTTTAAAAAGTAGTGAATGCAATATACAAATTGACAAGTGTATGTACAGGTGTATTACTATATACAACATAATATGTGCAGCTGTTATGTGCAAATTGGCATGTAAAGTGTGTTGTTAAATAAGTGTATGTGTGTATAACAAAGTGTATAGCAGGTAGTGATGTTGGTTCCACAATTATTATCATCATCAATTGTTCATGAGATGGATTGCCTGAGGGAAGAAACTGTTTCTGTTTCGGGCTGTTCTGGTGCGCAGTGCTCTGTAGCGTCGACCAGAAGGTAAAAGTGTAAAGAAGCAGTGTGCTGGGTGTGAGAGGTCCAGAGTGATTTTAGCAGCGCTTCTGCTCGCTCTGGATAAGTACAGTTCTTGGAGAGTAGGGAGGGTTGTACCAATGATTCGCTCAGCAGTCCGAACTATTCGACATAGTCTTCGGAGGTCGGATTTGGTAGCTGAGCTAAACTAAACCAGACAGTTATTGAAGTGCAGATGACTGATTCGATGATGGAGGTGTAGAACTGTTTCAGCAGCTCCTTTGGGAGGTTGAACTTCCTTAGCTGACAAAGAAAGTACAGCCTCTGTTGAGCTTTTTTGACAATGGAGTCAATGTGAGTGTCCCACTTCAGATCCTGAGAGATGGTGGTGCCCAGGAACCTGAATGACTCCACTGCTGCCACAATGTTCTCCATGATGCTCAGTGGGGGGAGAGCAGGGGGATGGGGGATGGATCGGCAACAGGAGAGTTCACACTGCATGACTTTAAAATAGGAAGAATCACAGACAACTTTGTTCAAACTACGTCTCACAGCCAAACAAACGCAAGAAGTGACATGGACACAATGCCAGGTCATGTAATATATCTTCCGTTATTAACTACATAATGGAAAAAGAAGACTTTAGCTTTAGAAAAGCATGTTGCTCACCTGGCTTTTGAAGAGAATTAACAATCTCTTCTCGACTTTTTTCACTTTTCGACCTGATTGTGATGTTGCTCAGATGACACGTCAAACAGACACAGTGCTCCTGTCAAATTTCCACTAATTTTTCCTCCATTTTTTGGGTCCAAATAAACTGAAAATGAGCGCTTTTAACTTCTCCCATAGCCTCCAGCTGGTCCGCAAGTACTCGTACTATGGAATGCTGTCCTCTCATTGGCTGTAGGTGATTGCGGATGTTATTTTCAATCCAAAAACATTTCACTTGGCATGATTTGAACCGCAGACAGCTCCAGATATTTAACATGCCAAATATCTCACGGGTGTTGGCGACTCATCTGCGACTCTCTCGTTTGCCGTCCTTGATAGTTCACACTGTGTGATTGTCACTTATGTGAACGAGCACCGATTTGCCTGTGATTTCAGTCATTTGTCTGCGATTTCTCAAAACCTGTCGGCCAGTCAAAATCAGGGCTAAAATCATGCAGTCTGAACTCGGCATTAGGCAGCCCACAATAGAGAGAGTTGCAATAGTTTAACCGGGAGGTTATAAGTGCATGTATGGCAATTTCTAGACAATGTGGAGGACTTCATTTTAGAGAGCAGGCAAAGCTGGTAAAAGCGATTTCCAACACGTAGTAAACATAGTAAGTTTATTTATGCACACACACACTATAAGCTGCTGCTTTACTCCATAGAACTCCATATAAAAGCCAGAAACTTTTGTTTGCACAGGCCTATCTAAAGAGTTAATGGTGCCAACTGATGATCAACAGTAAAAATGACACATTTTATCTTTTTTTTCCCAACAGGAAAAACCACCAATAATCAAGAATGCATGATTATATGCTGTCATGGCTTTGCAAAAAAAAAAAAAAAAAAGATTATAATGGAAGTCAATAGAGCAAAAACAGCTACCAACATAATGAATATATGGGCAGGTGTAAATACCCTCTGGAGTGCATTCAGGATGGATATAAATCTGATCACTAGACCACTTCAGGAGGTGGTTTCCAGACAAAACTGGGCAGATTTAAATGCATTGGTTATTAAAACCACATATGTAAATTTTACTCACTCCAAATTAAAAAAGAAAAAAGTGTCAATATATATGTGTGTACTGTGTATATTTATTATATATATTAAAAAAATTATATATATAAAAATGTAATAAAAATAATGTAATAATCACTTTTTGAAAATGTATTTAAGGTTTACAATGCAAATCCAATTAGATCCACTTGTTTGGTAAACAAAGCAAGTCATATAAAATATCTACTAAAAAAACTGAACATTTTACAAACTGTATTGTAAATAAACCATGTGAAGCATGGTGCATATTATTAAAAAATATTAGCAAAATTTGTATAAAAACTGATATATATTTACAAACATCTACATAATAAATTATTAGACTTAATGATGGGCTAAAAAATTTGCAGAAATCGGCTGATTTCTGCATGTACAGATTTTGTGTGGGCCTACGATCCACTTCAAATGTTAACTACTGTATGTAAATGATGCAAATTATATATACATTTAAATATCTATTTAACAAAACAGTTTTGCATAGTTTTGTTTTTATCTATGTGTATGTTATACACACACACACACACACACACACACACACACACATATATATATATATGTATATATATAACACACAGGTATTGTAACTGATGGACGCTGACAACGGAGTTGAGGATCCACATGCAGGTTTTATTAACAAAGAATAGTCAGACAGGCAATGGTAAAAACAGGAGCAAAACTGAGGGACAAATGTATACCAAAATCGTAGTCTAAAAGTGGTAAATGGTCAGGCTAGGCTGCAAAGAATCAATAACGAGAAAAAAAAGGAAGGATCGAGACACAGGAAGACTAAATAGAATTTACGCTTTGAAACGTTTTAAATACCGGGTATGAAACCAACAAGACTCAGCAAAGTGTGTGTGTGTGTGTGTGTGTGCGCGTGCGTGCGTGCGTGCGTGCGTGCGTGCGTGTGTGTATATATATATTATATACAGATTTTGTTTTTGTAAGTCAAATATTGTCATATTCTAACAAACCATACATGTATTGAAAACGTATTTATTTAGTTTCTCAATTTATTTATCTCAATTTTCAAAAATTGACACGACTGGTTCTGTGGTCCAGAATCACATATAAACATAGTCTCTGTAATAAAACTATAAGTGTCTTTTTCTCACTGTCAATTTTAATCCATTTACAAACATTTACTAATGAGACTTTATTGTAAATTTTTACTTATTTAGCAATGCGGTGGCTCAGTGGTTATCACTGTTGCCTCACAGCAAGAAGGTCACTGGTTCGAGCCCTGGCTGGGTCAGCTGGCATTTCTGTGTGTAGTTTGCATGTTATCCCCATGTTCACGTAGGTTTCCTTTGGGTGCTCCAGTTTCCTCCACAGTTCGAAGACATGCACTATAGGTGAATTGGGTAAGCTAAGTTGGCCGTTGTGTATGTGTGTGAATGCTAGTGTATGGGTGTTTCCCAGTACTGGGTTGCCCCTGGAAAGGCATCTGCTGCATTAAACATATGCTGGATACTGTAAGTTGGCGGTTCATTCCGCTGTAGCGACCCTTGATTAGTAAAGGAAGTAAGCTAAAGGAAAATGAATGCATGTTACCTATTTAAACTTTTTTTTCCTTTTGCAATTTAAATTAGTTGAAACATTTGTTAACTCTGAACAAGCAATACATGAAGTATTT
>CAIGQZ010032545.1:2945561-2956654 GCA_903798205.1 Danio tinwini
ATATATATGTCATTTTTCTTTTTTTCTTCTTCAAATTGTGCATGGAGGCTTAAAGGTCAAAGTAAAATCGCTTAATTTTTGATATTCACATTCTGAGGCTGGACCCATAAAAGTAATTTTTAAAGACTTTGTACCTTATTTGTAGACCATTAGAGTCTGCTCTATTCCACACACTGTTTGTCCTTCTTTTCCCTCTCCTGCATTTAATCTCCCTCCCCCTTCCTTCCTCTCGCCTCCCCGAGTCTATTTTCTTGTTCTCAGTCTGTCCTCACACACACTCCAGCTTTGAAGTAACAGGTTCAGTGAGGTCAGCCGCAATAAGTGACAGAACACAGAGAGCCCTATCTGAACAGAAAATTACAAACTTGTAAGGGTATCCAGCTTGTCAACTCAAATTAATTTCATCACCGAACTGTAACACATGCCCAAACTCTCCAGCACCTGCACAGATTCTGACCACACTATAATGGATTTTTTTAAGTCACACAAACTTTGGTGTGATCCAGAAAAGTCTTGCTGGAAATGCACAATGAGAGGAGCAATGATTTTCCTCTCACTGTATGCCTCTTTCTCTCCTTTTTCCCCCCCAGTTCAACACAAAAGTGAATAACACAGCATGTTTCGACCACCTGGTTCAAGCCAATGTTCGCAATAAGAAGATACTGAAGGATGCGGTGCAAAACATTACAGCCAAGGGCATCACCAACTACACCAAAGGCTTCGAATTCGCCTTTAATCAGCTATCAAATGTAAGAGTTTTTACTTGTTTTTTTTTTTTTTGAGAAAGTGTCTATAAAATATATATATAGTTGAAGTCAGAATTATTATGCCCCCTGAATTATTATCCCCCTGTTAATTTTTTTCTCCAATTTCTGTTTTAACAGAGATATTTTTTCAACACATTTCTAAACATTATAGTTTTAATAACTCATTTCTAATAACTGATTTATTTTATCTTTGCCCTGATGACAGTAAAAAATATTTTACTAGATGTTTTTCAAGACACTTCTATACAGCTTATAGCGACATTTAAAGTCTTAACTAGGTTAATTAGGTTAACTAGACAGGTTAGGGTAATTAGGCAAGTTATTTTATAATGATGGTTTGTTCTGTAGACTATCAAAAAATGTATAGCTAAAGAGGGTAGCTTTAAAGTGTTTTTAAAATGTAAAAAATTCCCTTGCCCTTTTAAAAATCATTTAGAAAGAAAAAAAAAATCTGAAGGGGGCTAATATTTCTGACTTCAAATAAATAAATAAATATAAATATAAATATATATATTTATTCAGTCTTTTATCTCATTCCCCTGGGTATGCAGTGATAGATTTTTCATGGATGATTCTCATTGCTAATATTTTGATTGTTATTTTTTGTTGCTAAAAATAAGATTTACTTAAAATATAATTTCAATAATGTAAAAGGGTGTTTAAATTATACAATAATATAATGGGTTGTTTATTTGCTTTTTTTTCGACTGTAATTTAAAATTAGATGCAATTTTAATCCCTGTAATCATGACGCTACATACTCAGGGTGTTCATGGGGTCTTAAAGTCTAAAAATGTCTTAAGTTTTCAAAAAAAAAAGGTCTTAAATTTATTGAAATCTTGTCTTGTAGGTCTTAAATCGTTTTAAACAGGCCTTAAGCTTACTCTGTCTATTGGGCCGACCAATCATCAATATTCTATTTCAATAAAACTGTAATTATTTTTCTTACAGTATCATTTATGCACTGTTGTGCATAAATTTTGTTTATTGTAGTTTTTTGAACTAGTAAATATTTACTAATTTCGCTTGTTTAGACACATTTGAAATGTGTAGTTAAGACAACTTTTTATAAAAGAAAGTTAAAAACGTTTTCATTGTTCCAAACATGCCATTAGAAAAATCATTAGCATTTAGCCCTGTGTAAATATAACATATGCTTCATAATAGTTTTAAAAAGGTCCTAAAAAGTCTTAAATTTACTTGAAGCCTGCAGAAACCCTGATACTGTACATTAGCTTGACCAAATTTAAAGGAATAAACATGGCTTTAAACATATTTAAATTCCTTTTTCTAATCAACACAAAAGAAGATATTTTGAGAAATGCTGATAAAGCCGGCAGTCATTCACACCCATAATACTATGAAAGTACTACGGTTTCCAACATTCTTCAAAATATCTTCCTTTGTGACATTTGAAACCCATTGATAATGAGTAGGGCGTCACGGTGGCGCAGTGAGCAGCATGATCGCCTCACAGCAAGAAAGTTGCTGGTTCAAACCTTGGCTGGGTCACTTGGCATTTCTGTGTGAAGTTTGCATGTTCTCCCAGTGTTTGCTTGGGTTTCCTCTGGGTGCTCCGGTTTCCCCCACAAGTCCAAGGACATGCGCTATAGGTGAATTGGGTAAGCAAAATTGGCCGCAGTGTACGTGTGTGAATGAGTATGGATGGATGTTTCCCAGTGATGGGTTGCAGCTGGAAAGGCATCTGCTGTGCAAAACATATGCTGGATAAGTTGCCGGTTCATTCCACTATGGCGACCCCAAACTAATAAAGGGATTGAGCCGAAAAGAAAATGAATGAATGATTGTGAGTAGGGTGTCACGGTGGTGCATTGAGTAGCATGATCACTTCACAGCAAAAAGGGTGCTGGTTCGAGCCTTGGTTGGGTCAGTTGGCATTTTTGTGTGGAGTTTGCATGTTCTTCCTGTGTTCGCATAGGTTTCTTCCGGGTGCTACAGTTTCTCTCACAAGTCCAAAGACATTTGCTATAGGTGGATTGGGTAAGTTAAATTGTCCGTAGTGTATGTGTGTGAATGAGTATGTATGGATGATTTCCAGTGATGGAAGGGCATCCGTTGTGTAAAACATATGCTGGATAAGTTGGCGGTTCATTCAGCTGTGATTTTGAGTAAATGATGACATAATTTTCATTTCTGGGTGAACTGTATATATATATATATATATATAATAGACTTTAGCTTTAAAAAACTAAAGAAGACAACAGACTTAATACAGAGATAATCTATAAAATTTAATAAAAAAAATAAAAAAGCAAAAAAACAAAAAAAAAACTTCTGAACTCTGAAGTGAAACAGTAAACACATATGAACAGTAACTAGGTGGCACTTTATTATATCAATCACAATCTTCATTCTTTAAAAGTGCTGGTTTTCGGTGCAAAAACAAAACCAAAAACATTTTCTTAAATGGATAGTTCATCCAAAACTGTAAAATTCTGTCATGTACTCAACTTTTACTTGTTCCAAACCTTTTGACTTCCTTTCTTCTGTTAAACACAAAAAATGTATTTTGAAAAAAAGCTTAAAACCGGTAACCATTTCTTACATGTGTTTTCCTATTATGGATGTCCATGCTTACTGGTTTCCAGCTCTCTTCATAATATATATTTTTTGTGTTCAACAGAAAAAAGGAAACTCAGAAAAAGTTTGTGACCACTTGATGGTCATTAATAATGAGTGCATTTAGATGACACCTGTGTCTTTAACACTGGGGAGTATTAGGCATGATGAGAAGTGTGTTGATATTTCTAAAGAATAAGAGAATAAAGACTCATGGGGAATATTTGAAGGGAGATGAATGATTAAAAATGTTAAATCAGTGTTAGTGATTTGATTCAATGTAAAGATGGTTAGACCGACAGAATATAACATACATGAAAGGCCATATAAAAAAAGCATAATAGCTCGACTTTGTTAGTCACGTAAGCAAAAAAAAAAGTTCTGACGTGATAAACATCAGGTTATTGTCATTTATAGCCAGTTGTAGATTGAATCATAAATTTAAGGGTGATAAGTATTTCCCTAAATCACAGATAAGGTGCTAATCTTCTCTAAGACTGAAGTCCTAAAATCTCCTTTTTAGCGACATTTGTTTACTTGAAGTGTGCTCGATATTGTCAGTAGTATTGCTGTGTTATACTGACCTCTGCCGTTCATTGTGTGTAATTGCATATTAATTTGTGTATTTTTCAGCCAAACATCTCTAGAGCAAACTGCAACAAGATCATAATGCTGTTTACTGATGGAGGAGAGGAGAGAGCGGAGGAGATCTTCAGCAGACACAACATTGACAGGAAGGTGTGTGTCAAGTTCGCTATGAAACTATTGGTAACATTTTATAACATGGTTTTATATTTGTTAACAATGAGAAAACCTGTGGTGCCACACTTATTCATCTAAGTATTTGTTAATAGGTTAATTCATCTTAAATTGGAAACTCTGTCTTTATTTACTCATTTTTTTTTTGCTTATTCTAAATCCATATGGCTTTATATATTCTGTGTTTTTATGTTTAGAATTATGTTAAAACAGTTGATAGTAACCATTAGCTTACAGCTACACAGTAGGAATGCTCATATACACATGAAATAACAATGAACAGGTATTTGTATGAACAACATAAGGATTACTTTTTCAAAGGATCATGTAGCAATTGCATTGCTCGTTATTAGCTAATGTTGGTTAATTTTAAATTCTGCTAACAATTTCAGTAATATATGGTTAACATTTTGAGGTCACAGAAACATATCTAAGCTACAATTCACTTCAAAATAAAAGTTGAAATTAAATATCTGTTTGTTTGTTTGTTTGTTTGCTTATTCATGCAATTATATATGCATGTATAATAGACAGGTATGATATATACATTGTATTTTTGTAATAAAGAAAGCAGTCTGATTAGTGTATATATACAATAATGCATTCACCGTATTTATTTTTTGATGAATACAATTTTAAAATAGATTGTTGTCCAATTATGTTAGTTTGGTGTAATTTATGGTTTAATTTTGGTTTAATTCTGTCAGTTTAATTCAAATATTTTCAAAACATAAAAATCAATCAGTCAGTTGATTAAATAATAATTCAATTAATTGTGTTTATTATTATTATTATTATTGTTGTTGTTGTTGTTGTTGTTATTATTATTATTATTATTATTATTATTATTATTATTATTATTATTATTATTATTATTATTATTATTATTTCCCAGACATGGGTTGTGGCTGGAAGGGCATCCGCTGCGTAAAACAAAGGCTGGATAAGTTGGCGGTTCATTCCACTGTGGCAACCCCACAATAATAAAGGGACTAAGCCGAAAAGAAAATGAATGAATTATTATTATTATTATTATTATTATTATTATTATTATTAATATTATTATTATTATTATTATTATTATTATTATTATTATTATTATTATTTCAAATTTTATTATTATTTCTAATTTATTTTATTTTTAAAGCTACTTTTTTTCACAGACATGATCTTGTTGGCATATAATATTAACAGTACCCTAAATTTGTAAATGCTGGATTGTTGTAACTCAACATTGGGTCAAATATGAATTAATCCAACTGTTGGGTTGAAAAGTGTGATTAAAATTTTATTGAAAAATGAACTCAAGGTTGGATTACGACCACCCAGCATTTTTTTTAGACTGCACCTTTTAATTGCAGGTGCGTGTTTTTACATTCTCTGTGGGCCAACACAACTATGACACTGGGCCAATAAAGTGGATGGCCTGTCAAAATAAAGGTATGTTTCAGTTGCTCAATCTCTGTTCGCCTCCTAGTGGCAGAAGCACAGAAATGAACCTCTCATCTCACAAACTCCCTAATAGATTCAGCAATGGATTGCTGTTAAAATACACACACACACACACACACGCACACACACACACACACACACACACACACACACACACACACACACACAACAACAAATAACACCACAAATGTTTTCTAGGATACTTCTATGAAATCCCTTCCATTGGAGCCATCCGCATAAACACACAGGTTTGTAAGTGTTTCAGATGTGGTTTGTTTGCTCTTGTTTAGGATACTGTGAAGGATGACCTACATTTGATTTTGTGTTCACTGTTGTTTAGGAATATCTAGATGTTTTGGGCAGGCCGATGGTCCTTGCAGATGCCAAACAAGTGCAATGGACCAATGTTTACCTGGACGCTCTGGTACAGCCTTTTTCAGCCAACATTATAATATAATCTGTGGAGGTTATCAGAAATCTTATGTTGGATTGTTTTCTGTGTTCCTTCTGACCTCAGGAGCTGGGCCTGGTCATTACAGGTACACTGCCAGTGTTTAACAAGACCAAATCCACAGAGGCCAGATCCCGGAGCCAGGTCAGTTCTGCATTTAACTGGACTGAAAACATCTCTCTAATCCAATTCAATTCATCTTTATTTGCATAGTGCTACAAAGTAGATGTCAAAGCACCTTAACATGAACATGAAGTTCTGGTAAATTGAAACTGCTTCAGTCAACTTTTCACAGATGAAGTTCAGTTTAGTTCAGTTCAGTCTAATATAAATGTCACTGCTGGAAAACAAAACACTGAAGAGCAAATCCAACAGTGTCCAGATCCACAAGTCCCAAACCAAGCAAGCCAGTGGCGACAGTGGCAAGGAACGAACTTTACCAATTGACGAAAGTGAAGGAAAAAAAAGGCTAGAGAAAATCCAGACTAATTCTTTATTATTTCTTATTGTTTTGAATTTAAGAGAACCTAAATACTGCAAAAATATTACGTTTGTGCTGCTTCAGAGTAAAACGAGTGACGAAACGAGAGAAACTTGAAGTTTTTGACTCTTCTAAAGCATAAAAATACTATAATAGGTTTGCAGATATTTAAGAAACATGCTAAGAGATCATTCTTGTTTATCTAAAAAATACAATGCTGATGTCAGATATTCTGCTTTGAATTTTTTTTTTTCTGTGCCGGAACGCTGTCTTTGTTTTGGTAATTTTAACCTGTCCAATGCCAGTTTAGCCAATTAAATTTCAGCACTCCGGGTTGCCTTGGTGGAAAACCACATATTTCATTCATTCATTTAGAATGGCCCTGAAAGCATGCATCTGTGACTGAAATGCGACCTCCCATGGACATAGCAGACTCCGAAGTGAGACGCACATGAGCTTATTAATTAGCAAATGATATAAATAATACAAATGTAAACATTGGATGAGCAGGTTACATTGTAACCGTGTGTCCTAACAACACGCTTCGTGACGAGATACGCAGTGATGAGCAATATGACTGTTTGCACCAGACAAAACACAACAGAAATGTAAATATAGCCATTTAGAAGCACAGAATATGCACTCACTCACGAAATGGTAAGGTTCATAATCTAATTAATACATATTACACCTCTTTAACATGATTAAATGTACATGCTGAATTACTCATGTGTTTAGTTTAAACGGTTTATCTTTTTTTTCATGATCTGAGGTAAGCTATATCTGCTGCTGCTTTCAGTATATGGCAATAAATGTCATGTAAAATGGCATTCAAATTCACATAGTCAGCATTTAACACTGAATAAAGCACAGGAGGTTTACCTGAGGTGATCACTGTCATAGTTTTCTGTTGTTCAGCTGTGAGAAATAGAAGCTGTTTCTAATATATCAATTTGAGGTGTTGGTTATGACAAAAACTCCTTTTAATATGGAAAATATTCCTTCTATCGGGTGCCGTTGCTTTAATTAGAACACTGTTTAAAACACTCGCTCCTGTCCTCAATCTGGCAACCTGCGATTGTACTTGTTTTGACCAAGTGTGCCGCACACCTGCTTTTGAGTGAAGGTCTCGGCCGTTAGATCGCCCCCTGGGGGCTGGCTGCAGTACAAGTCATAAAGCCCGCCTCCTCCGTGTTAATGAAGGAGACATGAGACCAAATAAAAAAATGTATTACACTTGCAATAAAATGTTCCGAAAGATGCTTCTGGTCAGTTAAGGCACTGGTTATTGGCTGATATAGGTGCAGACCTTCATTTTTGTAAAGAGTATGTTTTGAGCAGTAATTTAATGCTGAATGTCATCGTGATTAACAGCTGTGATTGACAATTTCTCAAAGCAGACGTCGGAGCTTTAACAGGAGACTGAAGTGTTATTATTCGATTTCTGTGTTATTTTACCATGATAAAATGAGTTGCTCAGCAGTAAACTATAGTTTCTAACATACAGGATCTGGTGGAACACTGTTTATTCGGTAAGGTCAGGGCTTTATCAGTTTGCTGATACACGCCTAACCACTTAGATAGCAAATACACTGCTGAACCTACTCGCGCACATTACTCGTGGGCCGATCCAGCTCGGATGCGGAAGCATTTGCTCGCCAACGGCCGCCGCATCTGGCCCGATTGACTTGAGCAGTAAGTCCATAGGCATCTGTTAGCAAGCCGACGCTGCCGCATCCGAGCCGGATCGGCCCGCGAGTAATGTGCGCTGTGACCCGGAGCTGGCGCGATTAAATCTTTGTTATATAAAACCTCACCTTTGTTAACATTATTACAACCATATGTGTTGATAAAACAGCAAACGCAGGCTCCTATGTAAATGCAAAGTGAACATTAGCGAGCCTTTGTTTTAGTGCAGATACCGGCAGTGAAGTGAAAAGTTTGGGGGCCGTGGTTGATTTGATGTTCATGCGTTTGGTTGAAAGTTCGATTCCACAGCTCTTCCTCTGGCTCCATCAGGCAGTCCTTCTGCACATGCCCAGGCTCCAATTTCAGCAGTCTTTTGCGACAGTTTGTGCCCGTCACGAGGCGTTTTTTCCTTCACAGCGTTTAATGGAAAATGTCGCTGTCGCGACGTCCATATTTTATACAGTCATTGGATTTAACATGCCAGGAGTGCAATACCTAGTTCAACCACTGGGTGTCAAATTTACACAATGCACCTTTGAGTTTATATATACAATAGAGATCGAAATTAGATAACAGACTAAAGTTCAGAGGTCACTGCTTGAGTTCTGTTTGAAGTTGTCCTAACCTGAGTAAAAGAGGATTTTTTTAAACAATATTTCATGAGTTACATGTTACGTGTATACTGAAGCACAATATTCATTCATTCATTCATTTCCTTTTCGATTTAGTCCCTTTATTAATCTGGGGTCGCCACAGTGGAATGAACCACCAACTTACCCAGCATATGTTTTACACAGCGGATGCCCTTCCAGCTGCAACCCATCACTGGGAAACATCCATACACACTCATTCACACGCATGCACTATGGTCAATTTTAGCATACTCAATTCACCTGTTCACATGTCTTTGGACTTGTGGGGGAAACCGGAAAAATAATCAAAGTACTTTGAAACTACAAAAATACAAGACACTAAAGACTGTTGATACAAAATATTAAGCCATTTTGATCAACCATATCAAATACAACTAATAAAATACCATTTTGTAGTTGAAATACATATTTGAAATGCTTGTATCATAAATACTGCCCATCCCTGTGCACAATATATAGTTTCAGCATCGATATCGCAATGTTAGCATTTGCAATAGACACATTGCAGAATCTGAAATGTGGAGTCAGGATTATAGTTGACCAGGAGCCACAGTTAAAAAAAAAAAAAAAAAACGTGATTTATTGTAACTCCACAAATTTACCAAACACTTGATCATTTGCATATATTTCGAAGGTCTTTGAGTGTGTAAGCATTCCAAGCCAGTTTTAAGCATTCGTGCAATACAATTTATAATGTTTGTAACTTACAGAAAGATTAATAAAGTCTATACAGGTTTATTTTACATTGATAATTCAATTTATGCACCTTAATACTTCAAGACTCCCAGAAAAATATAAAGCACTGTTTATTTTTAGTTGTACCTTTGCTACAGTATTTAGCTATGCTTATGATTGGTTTATGATATTTTATGCAGATAAACAGGCCTACAAAATTATCTCAATCAATATAAAATGACAAATTCTTTCTAAATAGAGCCATTTGGTAAAATTACGCTCAATATCGCAGTATATAATCGCAGCAAAGCCTGTGTTTTCCAGTATCATACAGCTCTTGTCAGAATGACATTCTAACAGTCAGAATGACCTCTTATGTCAATTCAAGTGATACACTTTTTTTTATTTCACGCGACCAACATTTTAAAACACGAAAGTGAGGCTGCGGTGGGAAGAAACCTGGAAGTATAGGATCACCACTGTAAACATTGCAATAACATGCTGTGTACTACAAGCCTCCAGCTGTGGCTGCGACTTCAAAATGCAGATACA
Organism: Danio tinwini; assembly: GCA_903798205.1. Classification (NCBI taxonomy): domain Eukaryota; kingdom Metazoa; phylum Chordata; class Actinopteri; order Cypriniformes; family Danionidae; genus Danio; species Danio tinwini. The sequence continues at coordinate 2,955,621 of CAIGQZ010032545.1, forward strand.
TCACTTAAATATTTCAATTTCAGTTCAGTTAAATTTAAACAATTAAAATCATATTAGGCATCAAACAACATCACAATCTCTTTAAGAGTAATAAGCTTAAGTGTCCTCCAAGTCATTTCTGTTAAGCACGTGAACACAATGGCAAATCAGCTGTGTTTAAGAAAGCCATCAACAGCGCTTAAATGTTAATGAGATATTGGCGTTTTATTTTTTTGTTAGTTTTTTTTTATTACCAAAATTTTGTATCTTGGCAAGTCTAACATAGGGAAAGAATCAATTCATTAACTTTAATTTGATGAATGGCATCTAAAATGTGTGTTTGGGAAAGAACACAATAGCTAAGTAGTGCCATTTCCCTTTACTTAGCTGAAAATGAGGTCAAATATCCCTTTTTATTTTCACTACTCATTCAGAATGAACCTTCGGGTCACTCGGAAGGCGGTGAAATGATAAATTTGTGTCACTTTCACTTCGCTGATAAGATATAGAGCCAGGTACACAATATTCCTGTGTGACTCTGGCGATATTTCCGGGTTTCTTCCAACTGCAGCCTCGATTTCGCTGTTAATAATGGCGGCCGTGTGAAATCAGTCTACTATAGTATTCTGGTAGTCCCCGTGTTAAACAGGGTAGTTTCTGTATCTTTATCTGTAAAATTTGGATTATGGAAAAAATTATCTGTTTAAAAAATTGTCCTTTCTTTGAACAGAACAGTGTGTCAGACTGTGCCATAAACGTCAGAAGCAGGAATAAAACGTGAATGAAGACAGAGCAGAACACCAGATGTGTCATTAGCAGACCCAATACTCTATTCATAGCCAAATTCTTGGAACAAATTGCTATTTTTGTCACGTTTAATGGGGCTAAAACTGCTACTGACGCAAACATGTAAACCTCATTATCTCTTTAATGTGTTAACCATGCGGACAGCGAACTTCTCAGGAAGACTACGATAGAAACAGATATGGAAAATAAATATCTTATCCTAAACATTTCCAGTTTGGAGGGGGGGGGGGGGGGGGGGGGGGGGGGGG
>CAIGQZ010032545.1:2982676-3011700 GCA_903798205.1 Danio tinwini
TATATATATATATATAAAACACGTTGTCCTTTCCTCTGTGCGTGTGGGTGTTCTGCAGCCTGGCCTTGGTCTTGCCTGAATACAGTCTGCATTACATCGAAGCAAACCTGGGGGACACTATAAAACAAGTCATGTGTGAGTACTGTCCGTTCACCCCCAGAACACACAAACCAGCTCCCCACGTCGAGCAAACACACTTATCATTTATTAAAAAGATCAGATAGAGCTGTCGGTATGCAATGCTATTGTTTGATGAAATAGCTGAGACCCACTTCCAAATATTTTTTATCAGCTCGCAAGAGAGGTCTGTCTATTTGTGTGTGTGTGTGACCTTGATTGTCAGGGCCAGTCTCTGTATTAAACTGAGGTCCAGCTGTTCTCCACCCATCCTGAGCAGCGTAGCCAGGCGTTTGATCTGACTCTCCCCAGCACACAGGGGCCCCGGCTGGGAAGAGAGACTGCAAACGCTCCTTCCCCTCTGGACATGTTCTGCTGAGACACACAGACGTGTAGCTTATTTGGAGGAATGCTGCAGGTTAAACTCTATCGATAGCATGTGGCTTGCTGTCAATTTTGCACAGAAAATGATTTAGCTATAGTGAAGTATATTGGGCGACCTTGTTTTTTCGGGGGCTTTCCTTTTAAAAACTGAGGTATACGTCAAACTTATTTTCCATGGTAATTGACAGATGCTGTCGATAAAGCTTAACTTGTGCTTAAGCCAGAGCATTCGGTTGACTCCGAAATGAAAATTGCCATTATTTACTGACTTTTGTGTGATTCCAAAACTGCATATAGTTTTTTTTTTGTCCTTCTGTCAAAGATAAAAGGAGAACTTTTAGATTGCTCTGAAAGTTCATCCATAAAATCACTGTATCATTATATGTAGTCTTTTTGGCTCTTACGATATGTACATGCCTTTTGAAGCATTATGAACAGGCCATTATATTTATGTGATTCAGTTATTTCCATTCGAAAACCAGATCAGTCTGGTTTATGAAAAGATGTGGATCAACACTGTGCCGAGTAAGAAAACGCCAGTAAATAATGACTACAATTTTCATTGTTTTCTACATTAACTATTCTACATTAATTAGTACTATAATCTATTATAGTATGTACAGTGCATTCGAAAAAATTTTATATCGCTTCACTTTTTCCACATTTATTTTATGTTACAGCCTTATTCCAAAATAGAGTAAATGCATTTATTTCCTCAAAATTCTACACACAATACCCCATAATGACAATGTGATTTTTATTTTTTTTATTTGTTGCAAATTTATATAAAAAAAATCACATGTACATAAGTATTCACAGCCTTTGCCATGAAGCTCTAAATTGAGCTCAGGTACATTCTGTTTCCACTGATCATTCTTGAGATGTTTCAGCAGCTTTATTGGAGTTCACTTGTGGTAAATTCAGTGGATTGCACATGATTTGAAAAGGCACACACCTGTCTATATAAGGTCCCAGGGTTGACAGTGCATGTCAAAGCACAAACAAAGCATGAAGACAAAGCAATTGTCTGTAGACATCCAAGACAGGATTGTCTCGAAGGAAGGAAGGTTACAGAAAAATTTCTGCTGCTCTGAAAGTTCCAATGATCACAGTGGCCTCCCATCATTCATAAGTGGAAGATGTTTGGAACCACCAGGACTCTTCCTAGAGATGGCGGGCCATCTAAGCTGAGTGATCGGGGGAGAAGGGCCTTAGTCAGGGAGGAGATCAATAACCCGATGGTCACTCTGTCTGAGCTCCAGAGTTCTTCTGTGGAGAGAGGAGAATCTTACAGAAAGACAACCATCTGTGCAGCAATCTATCAGTCAGGCCTGTATGGTAGAGTGGCCAGATGAAAGCCACTCCCCACCTGGAATTTGCCAAAAGGCATCTGAAGGACTCTCAGACCATAAGAAACAAAATTAATGCAGCAATGTACAGAAACATCCTGAATGAAAACCTGCTTCAGAGTGCTTTTGACCTTAGACTGGGGCGACGGTTCATCTTCCAGCAGGACAATGACCCAAAGCACACTGCCAAAATATCAATAGAGTGGCTTCACAACAACTCAGTGAATGTCCTTGAGTGGCCCAGCCAGAGCCCAGAACTAAACCCTATTGAACATCTCTGGAGAGATCTAAAAATGGCTGTACACCGTCGCTTCCCATTCAACCTGATAGAGCTTGAGAGGTACTGCAGAGAGGAATGGGCAAAAATTCCCAAAGACAGGTCTGCCAAAGGTACATCAACAAAGTATTGAGCAAAGGCTGTGAATATTTATGTACATGTGATTTTTCAGGTTTTTTATTTTTGTTATGATTTAATAAGTTGTCTAGTGAAAGTAAAGGTAACATGTATAATATTATATCATTATTGAAGGAAATGAATGGAAAAAACAAGGACACAATATTAACACTTAATTTGTTTATTCCTTTATAAGGAAAAAAGTTGATAAAGCCAACAAAAGAGAGGCATGTGTGTGCTTTGTACAATGCATTTGAAGATAATATAAGCAAACAGAAATATAATCAAACCAGAAGTTACAGGGGAAAAGGAACTAGAGCGGTGCCAAAGCAAAGAATTAAACAAAACTAAAAGCCACTTAAACTAGAACACAAAAATTCCCTCTAAACGTACTAATAAAAATAAAAATATGAAAAAGAAACCAAAATTTTCTGCGTATACGACGTCAATAAAATACACTCCCTGAAATAATAAACAAAAATACAAAAAGCGGCGCTCACCCACTTACCTAATGTTTCTGAACAATTCAAATCACTGCGGACAAAATGTATGTCGCACGACTTAGTAACCTATTTATTTTTCCCCAAAAAGGAATGATAAACTCTTAAACCAAATTGAATTAATTTACAGTTGTGTAGAATAATTCAGAGACAAAGAGCAGAACATAAAACATAATCAGAAACGAACATACACAGCACAAACCCCCACACACACAGCACTGTCAGACAAGGCATGCCGGTCAAATTTTATGTCCACGGAACAAAGCCCGATTGGTCCATGAGGAAACGACCTAATGAGGAGTGACAGGCTAGGGATCCAATTAGCAGGTACCTGACAAGGAGAAAATAGCAGAACAAAAGGTGATAGGGCGAGACAAAGAGCAAATGACATACAAGGAGAGCGAGGGGAGACAAGGAGAAATAGAGGAAGAAAGTACAAAAATCCAAACTCCCACGGACCGTAGCAATTTTTTATACATTTTTAACTATTTCAAAAAATATTTTTTCACTTTGTCATTATGGGGTATTGTGCATAGAAATTTGAGGAAATAAATGAATTGAATCCATTTTGGAATAAGGCTGTAACATTTAAAAAAGTGGAAAAAGTGAAGCGCTATGAATACTTTCCGGATGCACTGTAAATCCATGTGTGGTGGCATGATGGCTCAGTGGGTAGCACTGTTGCCAAACAGCAAGAAGGTTGCTGGCTCAAGTCCTGGCTAGTGTTGTCACGATACTGGAATTGGATACCAATTGATTGGCCGTGAAGGTCATTACATTACCGAACTCACCGCTTTTGATTGAGTGTAAACGCAGATAAACTGTATGGCAGGGTTGTTCAACCCTATTCCTGGAGATCTACCTTCCTGCAAAGTTAACTCCAACCCTGATCAAACACACCTTAACCAAATAAATAGGACCTGAACGGCACTTTATAATTACACGCAGGTGTGTTTTGATATGGTTTGCAACTGAAATCTGCAGGAAGGTAGATCTCCAGGAACAAGGTTGAGCACCCCTGCTGTTTGGACACAGAAGATCAGCTACGAAGATCAGTTGATTCATCAGTGGATCGCTTTTATGTCAGCTAATAGACAGACCAGCTGATCTTCACGGCTTTAAAATGCTTCAGTGTGCATGTATCCTTGTTTACACTCAGTCAACAGCGGTTAGTTCGGTGAACTGATGACCTTCACAGCCAATCATTTCTGTTGAGCACATGAACACAATGGCAAATCAGCAACATGTATGAACGTGCTCAACAGCGCTCAAATGTTAGCGGGAAATGGATGTTTTTAAAACTTTAGTACTGATTGGTACCGAATTCCAGTATTGTGACAACACTAGTCCCAGCAGGGCTGTTTGGCATTTCTGTGTTGAGTATGCATGTGTTCACATGGATTTCCTCAAGGGGCTCCAGTTTTTTGCTCTGTAAGTAAATTGGATGAACTAAATTGGCCCTAGTTCTGGGTTGCAGCTGGATAAACACATGCCGGAATAGTTAGCGGTTCATTCCACTGTGGCAACCCCTGATAAATGAGAGACTAAGCTGAAGGAAAATGAATGAATGAGTGAATAAATGAATTAATAAAATCCACATGCGCAATGCTAATAATCTTCTTTTCTTTTCTTTTTGCAAAACTTTCTCTGATCTCTCCTTTCTTGCTTTTCATCTTTGAATGAAACAGCACAATGGGGCAAGTACTATCTTTCTCTCTTTTTTAAAGTTCCCTAACTGTCTGCCACCATGGTTGTAGCCATTTTTATTGACATTGATTACCTTTTTTTATTTATGCATGATTGTAGATTAGTTTTCAAAGCTTAACTCATCTGTTTGTTTGAGTGTCATATTTATTTATGCTTGGTCTGTGAAACATCAGTCGGTTAATTACTGACAGTGTTTGGTGCTTGTCTAAACATGCACGCTCAGTTGGAGATGTAAAAAAATAAAAACCTTGAAAACATAAAGTGCTGATGTCAAAGTTACAGATTCCATATAGAATTGATTTATAAGCCATGGCAATACAACATGTAAATGGGATCAAGACAAGTCTGTTGAAAATCAAACCGAGTATTAGAATGAGGAAGAAAAGTACATGGCATAGTTATTGCTGCCAGACAGGCTGGTCTGAATGTTTAGAAACTGCTGATATACTGGGATTTTAGTGCACAAACATATCTGTAATTTACAGAGAATTTAATTCAGTTTCATATTTAATCCTATAGCGCTTTTTTACAATGGAGATTGTGAACAGATGAAGACAAGAGAGGGTGGCACGGTGGCTCAGTGATAAGCACCATCGCCTCACAGCAAGAAGGTCGCTGGTTTGTGACCCGGCTGGGCCAGTTGGCATTTCTGTGTGGAGTTTGCATGTTTTTCCTCGTGTTTGTGTGGGTTTCCTCCGGGTGCTCCGGTTTCCCCCACAGTTCAAAGACATGCGGTACAGTTGAATTGAATAAACTAAATTGTCCGTAGTGTATGTGTGTGAATGTAAGAGTGTATGGGTGTTTCTCAGTACTGGGTTGCAGCTGGAAGGCCATCCACTGTGTAAAACATATGCTGGGTAAGTTGGCAGTTCATTCCGCTGTGGCGACCACTGATAAATAAAGGGACTAAGCCGAAGGAAATGAATGAATGAAGACAAGAATAAAAAGGCATAACAATATTTCAGATAATGGAACATTTAAGCGTATCAGGCAGGCGGGAAAGTAGCAGTTCAGTTTAATACAAATGTCTCTGTTGAAGTTCAGTTCAGCTTAATACAAATGTCACTATTGAAGGTCGATCCACTGACCAGAAGCTTCATCAAAGGACAGCTCCACTAGCCCCAAGCAGGCAAGCCAGAGGCAACAGTGACTATGTTTACATGGACATCAGTAATCGAATTATTTACCTTAGTCTGAATAAAGCAATAATATGATTAAGGTGTTTATATGAGTTTGATTCACGTCATTATGTTAGTATTCAACGATAGTTTCCTCCGACGTTTCGCGCATTAAATGTTCATGTTTGTCATGGCACCATAAGTGATTTTAGCCGTTTCATTTTTAATTTAACGACAAGTTCAACTGCAGTTAATTTCTCAGTGCTAACAGATGACAGGGGATACAAATTGTCAAGCAGCAGGCCACCTCTGACATTTCATTCACTATAACTTTTCATTCATGCCCCCGTGACAAAGTCCCTTCAAAGTCGAGTCCATTTCAAGAGTTCACACTTAGCTAATGATTGATTATAAAGCTTGTTTGGCATGCTGTCCCGGTAGAGAACCCTGAGCTCATAAGATCCTCGAGCCCGAGGCTCCCTCCTGTTTGCAAGGTGAGCGGGGAGTTTGAGCTCAGGTAGATCTCGAAAACTCCCCTGCTGTAGTAGCTAATGAACAGATAGTGATTGCTCTTAAGAGATAACTGCTAACTAGGAGCATGTCTATGGAGCCGATTTGGATTAGTCAATTAACTTAAGTTGCATGTTTTTGGAAGGTGGTAGGAAACCGTGGAGCCCATGGAAATGCACTTAAGCATGGGGAGAACGTGTAAACTCCGTACAGAAACGTTGGCTGGCTTGGTAAGGACTAGAACCAGTAACGTTCTTGCTGTAAGGCAACAGTGCTAACCACTGGGCCACTGTGCCACCCATCTAAGAAAGGAGGAGGAGTAGGGGTGAAAGGGGGATTCTTCAAAACGAGGATGACTGTAGTATGGAACCTAGGGTATTTATAGTGGCTTAGGAAGTGTTTGATTGGTGAATCAAAGATTGAATAATGCGCGACCAACAGCAAGCAATCATAAGCATGTGATCCTCTCGAAATTAGTTCATAAATATACTTCACTTCTTCCCGAATTCTCAGCATAGTCAACGCTTCCCGCCCACACCAAAAGTATGCTCTCTTGTTGGAAGAGAATTCTCATTTGTTTGTCATCTAATGCCTCACAACTGCTCAACTGTGTTCATCCAAAAAGAAATACAAAATGGTAATAGTTTAATAAAGGTGTTTATACGTCTGTACTGCACATTAATAATGCAACTTAAATAGGAATACTCCACATATTGATTTCTGTTTAGTTCTGATAATGACTTTAATCGGATTAAGGTAATCAAAAATTGCTGTTTAAATGGTAGACTCTTAATCAGAGTATTGTCTTAATCATATTAAATTCGGAGTATTCATGTCCAGGTAAGCATACTCAGTGACTACATTTATACAGTATTAACATCAGTAATCTGATTATTTACCTTAATTTGAATAAGGCAATAAAATATGGTTACTGTGTTTTTATTAGTTGCTTTGGAATGTTCCTTTCTTGTTCCTATTTTACATCTTACAGCACATTACATCGTCATTACATCATCACATTATCCAATGTTTCCAATAGGGTTTTATGTAATTTCAGGTGTTTAATTTTTTATTTTTGTAACTTCAGCTGCAGTTTGGCAGTTTCACTTGCATTCAGGAACATATTGTTCATGCTCCTGTGACAAACTCAGAGGTGCTAGATGAGAGTCTAAAGTAAGGAATGATAGAAGAGAGTTGTTGTAATGGAATTTGATACAACACGCCGAATGGAAAGAAAAGCTTTGCAGTTCCCAGACAGCGTTAGTTCAGTTTTATTCGGTGATGTCAGGTGTACAGGAGTTCATTGTGCTTGCACTTGGAGATGCGGGTGTCTGTGGTCCTCGACTGATTCAGTAGGTTCAGAGAATACAGTGTCAAACAGCTGTGTGTATGGACTATTCTGTTGCAATATGCGGTGACAAGTCCTACATGATGGTAATAGTTTGATTAAGGTATTTACATGTTTCTACTGCACTTCAATAATGCCATTAATTTGATTATTGTTTACTACGATTTTGACTTTAGTTGCATTAAGGTCATAAAAAATCTCTGTTTACATGGTAAATAAATGGCTCTAAATCAGAGTATTGTCTTATTCATATTCAAATCAGAGTATTGGAGTGGCAAGGAACCGACACTCCGTGGATTGAAAGAAATGGAGAACAAACTATGAAAGAAATCAGGCTCAGCTGCGACAACCTGTTCTTCTTTGGCCAAAACTAAAAGGCAGATCTGCGGTCTGGACATAGGAGGCTTGAGAATGATGAACATCCATTATGGACAAGGTGCAGGTCCAAATAGGTCACATGGCAGGTGTTCAGACCAGCCAGGATCAATGCAAAGATTTACCTGTCACTGGGGTCTTTGCAGGAATCAGGGTTGCGCTGATTTGATTGCTACAACAAATGTCTGCTCTGGATATGGATCCAAGGTTGTTTAAACCTTGTGATAAGAATGTCGTTCAAATTACAGATGCTGTATATATTACAGTGTTCTTTAGGATGTTCCCAGCTCCAGTTGCCCTGATTAATGCAGTCTAACAATCCTTTAGAGGATTTGGAATTCAAAGTTACTTGTTTGGTATGATACAGGGGAGAGAAATGGGGGGAATTTAGTGTTAGAGGAAAATGGCCTTTTTCTGATGAAAAGGAGAGACTACCTCAAATAACAAGAGCATCTCAGAATGCACACCCATGTCAAATCTTGAGGCAGATGCTACAGCAGCAGAAAACCACATCTGGTGATAATTAAGATTCAAATTTCTTTGAAAAACAAAAGCAACACCTTTCCTTGACAAGCTGCATAATTTGGTTCATCATTTAGATCTGCAGCACGAAGGATTGTGCAATAAATTATGAGTTTTATTCTTGCACAGAGGCCATCCACAAGGATCACACTAGAATGCAGAGCTCCGAGCCAGAAGCTTTTCCCCTTCTCACTGCTCATCAGCGTAATTATTTTAGCAACAGTGCCTCGTAAGATCGCATAGCTTCAACTTTAGTCATTCTGAGCTAGGGAGCCAACAAAGGAAATTTTAGCTGGTGAAACATTGAGCAAAGCATGTTTTGAAGACCAAAAGGGGGCCAAAGGAGGTCATGCTGTGGTTTGTAAGCGGTAACACTCAGCTACTTGAAGCAGGAACCTTTGCCAATTTGATATTTTGTATGCCAGTTATAATTGTGCATCTAATTTATGACGTGCGAGGGTGTTTGGGTGTGTGTTAATGTGATAAGACTGATATTTCTGTATCCTGAAGTGTGCTACCGCAGAAATGTGTGAGCACGCGGAGTCTCTCGCTCTCTTCCTCTTCTTGTTCCCCCCCTCTCTCTCTCAATTTCTTGTCGTAAAGGATCCTGGCGTAGGTTTACGGGCTCGTAAAGAGTCAGGTCCATATGGTTATTGAGAGAGGGAAAAGAGGCAGCGGTGCAGGGGTCAGGTCTTTGCGGTGGTCTTCAGAGTGCTCCTGGATACCTTAGAAGCTCCACGGGGCTTGTATGACCAAAGCCGAAAGCCGAATGTAAACTTCAGACATGCAGAACGAGAGAAGTGTGGCTTTTGGGAGCCGTGTAGAGCAAGTAATGAGAAGAACAGGTGAACACAGAGTTCTCTCAAGGGACGTGTCCTTATGGCTGGTCGTAACTGAAACCTGTGATGATGGACTCGGGCACTTGGACCTGGTAGATTGTGGAAATTACAAGTTCTGGATGTCTCGACATGTTTAGCCTCACATGTGTTGGAGAGCAGATTCGTTTGAGAATGAAAGAATCCAACATCCTAATTGTGTTTTGATGGCAAACTCTGAACAGATGTGGAGCCATTAACTCATTGACACTTTGACAGAAGCTTCAAACACACATTCGAACACAAACAAGGGCATAATACCACCCTGATTTGACATGCACAGACACACAGACTGTATTACGGCCTCACACTCATCATTGGATGGAGCCTGTTCTTGTTTTTCAGAGCAGAAGCTGTGCTTTTGCAGAGCTAATGAGCAACTGTATGTGGATATGGATTATATTCTGTAATATGATTTTTTATATTGTTAATTTCTTTTTTAAATACATTTTTACATTTTAATTTTACATTTTAAGATGTTTACCTTTTTGATGAACTCTCTCATACATTGTTCATACATAATTTTTTTCTACTTAAGTTCTGAGCTATTTTTTTAAAGCATGTTCATGCAGTTGCAAAGGTTTTAAGAGGTAGTTTTGGGTGCATTCTTGGTTGTTGTTTTGTAGATCGAGTTATAAGAGCCTATTGCCAATTGTTTATGATATCCTGATCTCTAATATGGCTTTGTTATGGTATTGAGATTGTTTTTGCAGTATTTTGCCATGTGAAGATCTTCAGTTAGACTGCCAATATTAAAGAGCCCCTATTATGGGTTTTTGAAAATGACCTTCCTGCAGTGTGTAACATGGCTCTAAGTGAATGAAAACATCCAGCTGAAGTTTAAATCTAAAAGTGCCCCTTGTTTAAAACTATTGATTCTTTAGCAAAATAGTTGACTCATAGTCGAATTAACGAATCAAGTTGGGTTCGGATGTTTTGTTTGATCGCATCGACGTCAATACGGTACATCACCAAATATGTAGTTCCAGTTCCGGTAAAATGTGAACACGCTTTCACTTCAGACACTAGCGGAGGTGCGGGGGGTTCACGGGACTGATCATGACGCAAAGATGACGATCACTGACAGATGGAGATTCGGCTGCAGGGAATAAAGGGTTAAAGTTCACTTTCACAACAAAACCACAGTATAGCCAACCTAGTGCTGTGTCTGTTTCTGTAATTTTTCTGATTTTTGATACAATAACCTACGCTGCAACACGGGATTCGTCGGCTGTTTGCTATTGAAGGAGCAGCAGAGACTATGGCACTTTGTCAGTAACTTTTACAGTTCAAATATACCAGTTTCTTCTTCCTCCAGATCATAACATGTAAGCGTGATTAAAATAGTTTTTTTCGTTTTGTGTAGTTTGCAAAATATGTGTTTAATTGTGTGTTATTAGTTGTAATTGCCCTGCGCGGCTTACAATCACATATCGATTATAGATCAGTGCTTGTACTGTATGCCTCAGGTTAAATCTGTATGGGGCTGTTCACATATCGCATCCAAAACCATGGTAAAAAAACGTGTTGCATGCTTCTTTTACCGATTTAAATGCATTTCTGAACTCAAGATCCTCTGCTGTTTGCCTTTGCTATGGCCGCCATCAGCTGTTCCTCACACGCGCGGCGCGGACAATTTTTTTTTAAATAGTTAAACTTTTGCCACAGTGTGGATTAATACTGAATGTGTGTCGTTGTTATTACTTGGGATAGGTTTAAGAGTAGAGTTATATGCTGGTGTTTAACTGCATTGCTTTATTGCATTCCTGGAATGGGCTCTCACATACTTTCTGCTACTTCATACTGTAGCCATGGTGGGCATTTCTGTCTGTCTTGTGCTGAATGCTGTCGACCAATGGCAACAGACTGGGTCATCGGTCCAATTAACGCAGATTAGCTTCACGCTAAGGAGGGGTTTGGGAACAAATAAACCATTGAACGATTTATATGGGAGTCGCTGGGATAATTAGGTAAAAATAAATGCATATATTAAGACAATAAAAGTGTTTTTTGACCTTACACGCATATCAGCATGTTGTTGGAGACCCCTAAAACCAAAATATGACATTTTTTAATGCAAAATAGGGGCTTTTTAAAAGCTTTAAAGGGCATTACTTAAGAAATATCAAACAAGGGTCATCAAATTTGACTCTGCAGGTCCAATGTCACATATGCTGTATCTGAATTTATACCCTATACCATAATTCACTATTGCCTGCATTAGTCCACTAATAAAGTTCATAAATTGGAATGGAACGAATGTGTGAGATCGAACACTTAGTGCACTGGAGCATTTAAATAATACACTATTTAGAAATATCCTCCCCGTGTTAGCGTTGGTTTCTTCCGGGTGCACCAGTTTCCCCCACAAGTCCAAAGACATGTGGTACAGGTGAACTGGGTAAGCTAAGTTGTCCATAGTGTATGTGTGTGAATGAGTGTGTATGGATGTTTCCCAGTGGTGGGTTGCAGCTGGAAGGGCATCTGCTGCGTAAAGCATATGCTGGATAGGTTGGCGGTTCATTCCGCTGTGGGGACCCTAGATTAATAAAGGGACTAAGCCAAAAAGAACACGAATGAATGAATGAACTATTTAGAAATGTAAACCAATAGGATTGTGCTGTGGATGCCATCTTGTAGTCATGTGTAGCAATCCAACTCTCACAGTGCATTATGGGTATTAGCTGTTGAGTGTACAGTTATTATTAGGGTGTGTTGTGGGATTGGTTGCAACACAGGCTCATTGTGGATATGTCTACATTTCTGGAGACAGCAAATTATGTACCCAGAAGTATGTCTGCCTCCATTTCTTCTGTAAAATGAACACTATGGGGCGGTTTGATCCCGCCAATAGCTTCTGTTCCTTTAGCATTACCTGCTTACCTCCTTGTGGACGGCTTGTTTGGTGTTACCAGTTTGCTCGGTAGTTCGCCACATACGTCGATAGACTTGGGATGCAGAGTGGAGTTGACCGCGACAATGGGGTTTGAGTCCGAAGAATGATTACAGAAACCATCTGCAAAAGCTTTTCTTTTTATAGATTGCCTTTGAAAACACAATCAGTTGGGTTTAGGGACAGGGGTGAGAGGGTCAGTCAGTCAGTCCAAAGCAAACTGGCTTGGTCAGCTGAAGTATATATTGCATCCTCTGGTGGATTTATGTGAGAAAAGGAAAAGCAAGAGAAATTTGAGATCCTCAAAATATGTACACAGCAGCCTCTGGTGGATTTGCAAAAAGAAAAGCTGCAAGCAAACCCAACCTGCAGTTATGTATTTCACAGTCCCCAGCGATGTAGACTCGGGTACATATTCGCAGTGAGCCTTGCTTGGTTGATTGAGTGCACTTCAGTATATAAACTATGGTTTTGGACACCACTACAACTGGCTGCTCCCTAAAATCGTGCACTATTTAAAGGTATAGGGGGTGACTTTAGCTCCAACCCTGATCAAACTCTGCTAATAATAGCCAGTCCTGATTAGCTTCAAGTTTGTTTGGTACAGATTTGGTGAACCTCGATGAATGAATCAATTTGGCTCTTAAAGTCAATCCAACAAGGCATTTTCAAAATTAGCCAGTATATATGCACACATTAACCACATTGAATTCAGCAATCAATGGCATCTCATGGCTTTAGTAAAAATATATAAATTGGTTCTATTGGATTTCTTTTGGCCCTCTATTATCTTCGTAATAGATTTTACAACTTTCAAAGTATTTGCCTCAAACATCAACCAAAATACACAATGTTACTCACAGCAGGCATCATTCCACAACAATATATTAAGGCGTAGTTAGTTAGATGCATCTGAATAATTTGAGTTTTTTTTTTTTTTATCTAGCTCTTAAAAAGGTTTAATCCATTGTTTGTCTTGGTGAAAGTGCAGTTTCCCGGCGTAGTAACTTCTCTAGTAAACTGAGATGGTCTGGTTTTGTTTTAGTTTGTGGAATGATCTGCTGGTTTATATTAATTGCATGTGCGATCCACAAAAATGTGACTTCACCAAACACTGGCTGACCTTTTTTGCTGATTGTGAATACTGCATGCCAATTTGTTCAACCATCATGTCATTTAAGGTTTTCATCAAGCGTCAGAATTATTTTACCATTCCTGCCAAACTCTCTACTCACTCCCCTCGTAACTTTCTTACAAAAAGTGTTGAATGGAAATGGAATGGAAGGACTGTCTGCGTCCATTTCTTCATGTCTGAAATCTCAAACGCAGCCTTTGTTGTGTATCCTGGCTTTGGTTGAGTCTAAAACTGCCATCATCTCCATAAGCATGTTTTATGTGAAATGCTGTTTTCAGAGTATCCGCTTTACAATGTTGGACATCTTTTCAGAGTATGAAAGATGTTGTAACTTTGTCTTTCTCTTTATCTTCTGATTGGTCGGATTTTCACCACAGGAAACAAGGGCAAGTACCGCAACCTCCTCTTTTCTGATCTTCACATTGTATTTCATTCATCACTCCTTGTAGTGTTTTATTTTCAGTCATTTGCATGCATCTTTCTTTTTTTATGTTTTTTTTCCCAGAGTAGTCATGTCACATCTGTGTGTGTGTGTGTGTGCTTAAATAACATAATCTGTTTTTTTCACAAGCACATTTCTTAAATCTTCAAACGTTGCATTGCATGTACATTGCAGTTTCTCATTTAAAATATGTTCTGTCAAATCAACCATTGTGGGGTTTTTTCCACTGCCCAATGCTAATAGCAATATCTAGAGATTAGTGTGATAAATATAATGCTAATAATTGTGATTTTTTTTTCTGTTAATAAGATGGTTTGCTGGTCTATTAAGCTGGACTCTTTTTGCTAGTTATTAGCTAATTATACCACCTATTCCAGTTCAAGACTGGCTCACACATCACTGGTCTATTTGTTGGTTTTATAAGTGATTAGAGGTTTTTATTATGTTATCTCCCACACTGTAAAAAAAAAAAAAGTTTAGTTAACTTAAAATTTTAAAGCAACTGGCTGCAAATACATTTTGAGTTTATTAAACTTCAGTGGTTGTAGTTTTTCTTTTTTAAGTTGACCGAAAAGGCTGGTTTAAGTCAAGTATACTTTATGGAATAATTTGGCACAACTTCAAACACTGAAGCTTAATAAACTCAAAATTTCTTTGCAGCCAGTTGCTTTAAAATTTTAAGTTAACTCAACTTTTTGTTTTTGAAGATATGGAGAAATAAAAAATGTTAAGTCTCCTCAACTGAATATTTTACTTTCTTTGAACAAACAGTTTCAAACATGCAGCTGAATCAATTTTATAAGTAAATTCAACTCTGAGCTCAAAAATATGTCCAAATAACTTACAATTTTAAACTGAGTTAACTATTTGTAGGTTGGATTTTTTACAGTGCAGGCTTGCCTGTCATCTGCTTACATAGGGTTTTGGGCTTAGCTATGGATGCTAGCTAGACATTTTACATATTTTGGGCTACGTCCAAAACCGCCTACCACTCAGTAGGTACTGCATTTGAATATAAATGTACTACTCGGCCGTTAGAAAAGTATGTTCTATACAGAATGAATATAAGAAGTATGAATGGAATTCGGACGTACGACATCCGCCATTTTGTCATGGTCACGTGACCTACCTGCGTAAGTTGTGTCGATTCACTCCCATTCATAAATTTTCTCGCGGAGCATGATGGGATAGCGCAGCTTGCATGGGATGCGCACTTCAGAATCTCGCCGGAAGTAGTAGGTCATCCGAGTACTTCTTGCATACTGATTTTCGAATTCTATGAATTCGGACATACTACTCAGCTCGCATACTGATTTAGCGTACTGTATAGTATGGATGTATGCGGTTTCAGGCGCAGCCTAGGTCTCCCATGTTAGTTTAAAAGGGGATATATTTGACTTATTTATGCAAGATAATCCAGCTGATAGCCAGTTAAATCAGCTAAAGTCTAGAATTACATGCAATGTTGGTCTTTTAGTCTGGTCTATCAATTGGTTTTAGATATTTATAGCTTTTTCAACTATAAATGCCAGCAAAGGGCAAGTTTAACATTCTCCTAGACAGTTCTGTTCTGATTTAAGTGGGTTTTTGGAATACTTTTTGAACAGTTTTTGATAGCTATCGCCATACATTGTTGGTCTTCCAATCTGGTTTGTTGATTGGTTTTAGAGTGTTTTTGAAGCTATTTTTCTTTTAGCTGTGACTGCTAACTAACTAACCAAGTAGCTAACTAACTGACTGACTCTCTTTGCTTGTTTTAGAGCAGAGGTGTCCAAACTCAGTCCTGCAGAGCCGGTGTCCTGCAAAGTTTAGTTCCAACCCCAATCAGACATACATTGGCTACCTAATCGAACTCTTCCTATGCTTTCTAGAAACATACTTGCAGGTGTGTTGAGGCAACTGCAAGACACCAGCCTTCCAAAACCGAGTTTGGACATCCCTGTTTTAGAGAGTTTTGGTCTGTTTTAGCTATTTATGTCAGATAGTCCTGCTTATGATATAAAATGTTGGTCTCCCACGCTTTCGAGTAGTTTTAGAGGGTTATTGAGGATTTTTGAGCCATGAATGCCAGCTATACTAGCCAGAGACCAGTTTCATTGCTTTATTCATAGTTTGTTTCTGGGGCTGGTCTGTTTGCTCTTTTCCTTTTACCATTATCTTCTAAAGACAGCTTGGCATTCTTTGTTGGTCTCTAAGACCTGGTTCTATAGATTTTGGATTTCTGTGCTTTTATACCAACTATATTTGTGAGCTCTTTTAAAAAAAATACATTTATGCAGTGTATCGGCCATCTGATGACCTGCTTGACAAATGTTGTTGGTCTACCATGTTGCTTTGTTCACTGGTTTTAAATGGTTTGGTGGAATTCTTAAAGTTGTTGATTCCAGTTCAGCTAAGACCACCTTGGCATAATTTGTGTTGCACATTCAGACTCACTTGAATAGCTACATTGAGAAGGTTTTTAGGCTATTTTAGAAATGTATGTTAGGTAGACCAACATTTTTTGGCTAATTATCACTGGTCTATTTGCTGGTTTTATAAGGGTTTTGAGGCATTTTTATACAATATTTCCCAGGTTTGCCTGTCCTTTGGTTATAAAGGATTTTGTGGCTTAGCTATTGATGTTAGCTAGACATATTTTGGTCTTCCAGGCTGGTCTGTTTGATAGTTTAAAAGAGGTTATGTTTGACCTTTTTATGTGAGATAGTCCAGCTGATAGCCAGTTAAACCAGCAAGTCTAGAATTACATGCAATGTTGGTCTTCTAGTTTGGTCTATCAGTTGGTTTTAGATATTTTGATATAACTATAAATGTCAGCTAAGTCACCCGAGGGCAAGTTTGGCACTCAGTGTTGGTTTCCTAGGCTGTTCAGTTCTGATTTTAGTGGGTTTTTTGAGATACTTTTTAAACAGTTTATGCTAGATGACAACAGGATAGCCATACTGCACATTGTTGGTCTCCCAGCCTGGTTTGTTGATTGGTTTTAGAGGGTTTTTAGACTTTCTTTTTACCAACTAAACCTTCTAAAGACAGCTTGGCATTCTTTGTTGGTCTCCAAGACCTGGTTCTATGGATTTTCGTGCTTTTATACCAGCTATATTTGTGAGCTCTTTTTTTTTTATCAATTTATTGCATCTATAGACCATCTGATGCCCTGCTTAACACTATTGATGGTCTACCAGGTTGCCTTGTTCACTGATTTAAATGGGTTGGTGGACTTCTTACAGCTATTGATTCCAACTCAGCTGAAGACCACCTTGACATAATTTGTGTTGCACCTTCAGACTTATCTATTTTAAGAGGGTTTTTATGCTATTTTAGAAATGTATGTTAGGTAGACCAACATTTTTAAGCTAATTACCACTGCTCTAATTGCTGGTTTTTAAGGGTTTGGGGACTTTTTTTTATCTCCCAGACTTTCCTGTCATCTGCTTACATTGGGTTTTAGGACTTAGCCATGGATGCTAGCTAGACATCTTACATATTTTGGTCTCCCATGTTAGTTTTGTTGGTCTAAAAGAGGTTATATTTGATCTATTTGTGTCAGTCCAGCTGATAGCCAGTTAAATCAGCTAAAGTCTATAATTACATGCAATGTTGGTCTCTTAGTCCTGTCTATCAATTGGTTTTAGATATTTTGGGGGGCTTTTTCAACTATGAATGTCAGCTAAGTTAAGCGTAGGGCAAGTTTGACATTCATTGTTGGTTTCCTAGGCTGTTTAGTTCTGATTTTAGTGGGTTTTTGGGATATTTTTTAAACAGTTCATGCTAGCTGATGACAAGATTGCCATACATTGTTGATCTCCCAGCCTGGTTTGTTGATTGGTTTTAGAGTGTTTTTGAAGTTGTTGTTTTTTTTAGCTGTGAATGCTAACACACTAACTAACTCTCTTTTTTTGTTTTAGATGGTTTTGGTCTGGTTTAGCTATTTATGTCAGATAGTTCAGTCTTTGGTATACTTTTTTTTTCTTCATCTTGCTGGTTTTGGAGGGTTTCTGGGCTCTCCTTTTAATAGCTAAACCTTCTAAAGACAGCTTGGCATGCTTTGTTGGTCTCCATGACCTGGTTCTTTGGATTGTGGCTGTTTTATACCAGGTATATTTATGATTTATGATATCTATACACCATCTGATGCCCTGCTTGACACTATTGTTGGTCTACCAGGTTGCTTTGTTCACTGGTTTAAATGGTTTAGTGGAATTCTTACATCTATTGATTCCAGTTCAGCTGAAGACCACCTTGGCATAATTTGTGTTGCACCTTCAGACTAATTTGAATAGCTACATTGAGGTTTTTTTAGGCTATTTTAGAAATGTATATTAGGTACACTCTCAGAAATAAAGGTATGCGAGCTGTCACTGGGTTGGTACCTTTCTGAAGGGTCCATATTGGTACCTCAAAAGTATATATTAGTTCCTACAAATTTTAAGAGGAACACTTTTGTACTTTTTAGTTACTAATATGTACCTTTGAGGTATTAATATGGACCTTTTAGGTACAAATGTGTACCTTTTGAAAAGGTACCACCTCAGTGACAGCTTGTGTACCTTTATTTCTGAGAGTGTAGACCAACTGATGGCCAATTCACCATATATTTTTGTTTTATATGCTTACCACTGTATGGTGGGTTTTAGAGATTGTGTGAATGCCAGCTACTGTAGATCTGCTAAAGACCACCTTGGCACACACTGTTGGACTCACAGACCACCTTACCCGGCCCATTTCAAACTAGTTTTGGCAATTTCTATAGATGTTGTACTGAAAACAGTAGTTAAATTAAAGCAGCTGAGATTAACAAATATGTAATAACTAAATAGTCATTTCACTATCTAGTTTAAAATATTTACTATCTCTCTCCTTCTATTCCACTCTGTAGTTTTTGAAACAATTCAACAGGAGAAATTTGAGGAGTTTGGATACACCTTTATTGCACCCAGGTAACACGTTTTTACACACACACACACACACACACACACACACACAGACACAGACACAGACACAGACACAGACACACACACACACACACACACAGACAGACAGACAGACAGACAGACAGACAGACAGACAGACAGAGCAGAAACAGCAGAAACAGCAGAAACAGCAGACCTACTACAGGGTTTAGTCTTGACAGGTTTATTTGGGCTGTTTCTAGACTATATTGGTCTTAGAAGGCCTATAAATTCACACCTTCAAACCCACACTTCACTCCCCTTAACAATGGATCTCACAGACATGGCAGAGGCTAAAATGTTTGTTCAAAGCTTCACATTGTTTGAATATTTTTGACATTATTGTGCTGATTACAACTATTACTAGCTAAACCTTTTTTTGTTTTCAGGGAATACTGCAAAGACCTCAAAGTCTCATCCAACAACACCCAGTTCCTGATGGACTTCAATGAATATATTAACAAGCAAACACCAAATGATCCTAAGTGTGAGTGAAAACTCATTTATTAATATTTAGTGAAAGCATGTTCAGAATATGAATATATAATGTTTTGACAGTGTTATTTATTCATCAAATGTGTAAAATATAAAATGGCATTTTTGTTAATTATAACTACTAATGACTTTTTTTTTTAAATGTTGAATGTTAAAATAGAAGTAGTGAATGCAAATATACAAATTGACGAGTGTATGTTCAGCTATATTACTATATACAGCGTATGCAGATTGCTGTAATACTTTCAATTCTGAACCCCAAAAACAGCAGAACTGTGACCCAGTGAAACTTCCCTGTTGGAGTTTTATGAGTCATTCTGCAGCGACATTAAAGCAACTGTGGTCAAAGCAACTTGATATTCAATCTAGTGCAAAGTCACCAAAGTTTCAAATAGATTTGGGGCCGCTCTATAACAGAATATCTTTAGCAAACATAAAGCAGTGCTGAGGTCATTATTGAGCTCATGATGTAATGATACGAGAGGTGAGAGGACTCCGATTACTCTGCTTTAGTGGCTGAGTCAGGTTGGTGTCAGCGTGTGTGTGGCGCTGCAGAGTCTGTGAAGGCGACTCTGTTTAATTGCTCTGTGATTGATTAGTTTGCTCTAGAATGACTCCAGCTCTGTCATCCTAATGTTCAGGGCTGTGGTGACTCACGGTTTTCTGTAAAGAGATGCTATCTCTATAATACAGCATTATAACACACCAGGAGCTTTTGCATTACTCAGATAAAGTTTGCTTTCCTCCTCAGAAGTTCCTCCTCAGAAGCTGGAATGCCAAAATAGTTGTAAAAGTTTGCTAAGTTCATATGTACACACACGCACACATAGGGGCTAGACAATGACCAGCCTGGTTTCCAATCTTCAATGATTGCACATTCCACCAGTAAGAACAGAGTTTGAGTGTTTAATTAGCATAATAATAGCACATTTTTTAAATATTTCAATGCACACAACATTATGGGTGACATCTCAGAGTTCAAAAGAGGATACATTATTGGTGCATGTCTCGCTAGTGAACCAATTCCAACAGGAATAACTGTGAAAGCAAGTGGACTCGTGCCAGTGCCATACATCAGTTTCAATGGTCCCAGCAGCAAAAATCTTGGGCTGTGGACAATGTGAAACCTGTATTGCTCTTTTAATGGGTACACTTTCACTGTCTTTCCAACATCCAGGAGAGTTACAGTGTGGAGAAGCCCCAAAGAAGCGTACCTCCCAGACGGTTGTCAATTATGATCTGTTGTTGATTCTATTCGATTCAATTCATGTTTATTTCTATAGTGCTTTTACAATGTAGATTGTGTCTAAGCAGTTTAACATAGAAGTTCTAGTTACTTGAAACTGTGTCAGAGTTAAAGTGTGGTTTAATTTTCATTGCTGAAAGTCCAAACATTAAAGAGCAAATCCATTGATGCGCAGCTCCACAAGTCCCAAATCATGCAAGCCAGTGGCGACAGTGGTGAGGAACAAAACTTCTCCACTGGCCAAACTTCCTGTGCATAGCTGCAGTGTAGGCACCGGAGGCTAGAGAACACTGAACGTCCATCGTGGCGAAGCTTCAGGTGTGAGTAGGTCAGTGGCAGGTGATCAAACTGGCCCACAGGATCAATGCGGAGACTCGTTTGTTACTGTAATTTTTTAGGAATTAGTCTCATGCTGTCCACCCCTCCTTGACCGCCGCAGCATCAGCTCAGTATACGGCCTGGTCCAGGATTAGGGATACCTTGGCATCATTTCTTCACAGGTCTTGGATCACGTCAATAGCTACGTTTCCATCCACCTATTTTTATGCGCATATTGGAAAGGCGCATAAAAAACGGTTGATGGAAACGCCAAGATGCACAATTGAAAATGTGCATAAAAACCTATGCGCATAATTGAGTAGGATAAACTTTTTATTAGATAAAAAAAAGATGCGCATAAACTTTGATGGAAACACTTTTATCGAACAAATTCCAGTATGCGCGTTAAAAAAGGTAATGTGACTTTGTTGTAAGAGATTATGTGATGATAAAAATGTGTGCGAATGGATAAACCAGGAGGCTGAGCACATTGTAAAACATCTGAAATGTTGTTTTGGTCATTTTAAAATGCCGTTTCAGCATTAGTGTTATTATATTATTAATGACCTCCAGAATCAAGAGCATTTGCTCCACGTCTCATGTCTCTAAACGCCACCACACGTTCACTGTGTGTCAGGAATGCCTTCTGAGCCGCAAGTCATTTATTAAATAAAGAAAAGACTCCTGCAGCTTCTCCTACCGCAGCAAATGCCATTTTTACTGTTAATATTTGGCGCCAGTTAATCAGGAAGTGATGATATTTTTTGATTTGACTCATTAGATGGAAACGCTGCTTTATTTGCATGTCTTTTATGCCATATTCCAGTTTTGCGCATAAAGTAAATTTTTCATTTTTGGATGGAAACATAGCTAATGTCACTGCATAATCTCTAGGGGCCTCGGTTTGAGTATGCCCAGGTGAAAATAGAGAATAAAGAAAATAATTAGCATAGCTGCTGTTCATAGTGTATTTAAACACGAAATGCAAAACTGAAGTGCTATAAATAAAAAAAATTGTATAAACAGACACAGAAACAAACATGTAAAGCATATGAGTGTTTCAAACATAATGTCGGGTACATTAAGACAGGAGGAGGGTGTCCTACAGGTGGTTTGTCAAGCCCACTCACCTGCGTGGAGCATGCATCATACTGTTATGTGATACATTGTGTGTATGCTTTACTAAAAAGATGGGTCTTTAATCTAGTTTTGAACTGAGAGAGTGTGGCCGAGCCTCGGACATTATCAGGAAGGCTATTCCAGAGTTTAGGAGACATAAATGAGAAGGCTCAACCTTCTTTAGTAGACTTTGCTATTCTGGGTACTACCAGAAGCCCTGAGTTTTGAGATCTTAAAGAGCGGGTTGGATTGTAGCGAGACAGAAGGTTGGTGAGAGTAACAGAAGCTAGATTATTTAAAGCTTATAGGTAAGAAGCAATATTTTATATTCAATACGAAACTTAACAGGCAGCCAGTGTAAGGAGGAAAAATTGGGGTGATATGATCATATTTTCTAGATCTGGTAAGAACTCTGGCAGCTGCATTTTGCACATTATCTTTTATTAATAGAGAATGCTGGGTAACCAGTGAACAGAGCATTACAGTAATCCAACCTAGAAGTCATAAAAGCATGGACTAGCTTTTCTGCATCTGAGATTGATAGCATACTTCGTAACTTAGCGATATTTCTCAGATGAAAGAAGGCAGTTTTTGTGACATGGAAGATATGATTTTCAAAAGCTAAGTTGCTGTCTAATAACACCCAGATCTTTTGCAGTAGAGCTAATAGTTACTTTGTATCCCTTTATTGATTATGAGATGACAACAGTCTCCTTTTTAAATTTAGCTTGACACTCATTCATATTTTTTGTTCAAATATGTGGCTACTGTTTTGTAAATTATCACTCAGTTAACTGCAGATAAAGTTGGAACAAGTAAGTCAAAATGTTCTACGACATAATGACAAACACTCAACGCTAAATTTGTATTTTTTTCCTCTGTCTGCATTATTCAGGTAATTACACTCTTGTAAACCGAATGCTGCTGGACGCCGGGCTCACAGCAGAGCTCATCAAAGTCTGGAAGGAGCAGAGTGTGTAAGTCTAAGACAAAACACACACATGGAACAACATAAATCACTCACTGTCCCGCTTTTTCAAGAAATCTCCAGAGGGATGCATTCATGTACACAGAGCTCTATTTAAAGTCCTGACATGAATAAGAATGTGCTGTCTTATTGTTAAAAGCAAACTCAATTAAAGACGCCAGACATCTGGGTGTCCAAAAACACAATACTTTTACATCACATATGACAAAGATGGTGTTTTCAATTAAACAAATGCTGTTTTTACATTAAGGAATGACCCAAATATTTCCATTGTTTCTTTTTTTTATTATATATTTGACAGTTTAATGTGTTGTTTGATACACAAAACATTCTTGAAATAATAGAATTTAGTGCTGTGAAAAACTGTAAGGCTGAAATAAAACACTCACAGGTGTGATTTCTGCTAAGCCAGTGTTTCTCCAAATGGTGGTTTACAAGATGTGAGTGTTTTGGAGAATCAAACTTGTTTTAAAAGACAGTTGTTGACACTTCTCCTTTTTCTGGTTTAAGTTACAGTGCCTGAGAAAAAAAAAATGCTGTTCTTATTCAGTATCCGCAGTCAGATAAGATGTTGTCAAGCTGTATGTCAGTGTCATTGTTCTAATGTTATTTTTGTCAATTGTTATGGAATAAAAAGTCACCTCCTGACCAGCCAGCTCATAGAATTGTTAGGGGCACTTTTATTATTTTTAGAACCTTCTATTATATTTCTATAATTTTTTTAACATGAACAAATTTAATGAATCAGTTTTGAAAAATTACATCAAGTTATTTGTAAAAAAAGGATGTGTAATCAGGGACATTTTGTCTTGAAAATTTTAACTTAAATGAAGTTTATTTATAAACTAATTCCATGAGGAACATGTGATTATGATTGAGCACGGCTGGTTCTGCATTAACTATGTATGATCCACCAATCAAACGATTCCTAACCCACTATAAAGAGCCAGGGTTTCTCAATACAGCCATCTTCGATTTGAAGAATCCCCCCCCCCCCCCCCCCCCATCCACCCCTACTCCTCCACCTTTCCCTTTAAATGGCGGCACGGTGGCCCAGTGATTAACACTGAGCCCAGGGCTCAAGGACCTTTTGACCTCAGGGCTCTCTCCCGGGACAGCATGCCAAACAAGCTTTATAATCAATCATCAGCTAAGTGTAAGCTCTTGAAAGTACAAATGAAATCAAAACTAGCCATGTTATTTTCTTAGCTCATATTGCTAGTTTTGTGGTGAACATCATCTGCATGTCATTATGAAAAACAAATGTTTGGCCTCGTAATCTAAAATTAAAATCTTAAAATGCACTTCCTGTTTTTTTTTATTTTTCAATTAAATTCTTAGATTACGTAGGTGTAATGAAGCAGACACTGAGAACAGACTTGCGGATTCAAGTGCAGTTTATTTAAGATTAGTCAGGCAGGCAACAGTCAACACAGAGGCAAACGGTAGAGATGGCTGACGTGAAACTGACGTTTCGACACTGTGTTGAAATCCCGAAGCGCAAGTGTTTTGAAACACTGCACTGAAGCATGATCTGACTCACCCAGGTCACGAGACTAAGGTGATTTAAAACACCCAGGTCACGTGACTAAAGTTTTTCGAAACACCAGGTCATGTGACTAGAGCGATTCAAAGCATTAAACATTTTAGAAGCTTTTTGAGACCTGGCGAATTGCGCTTGACTGACAGGGTCAGAAAAAAAACTCTTTGTCATTTAGCCTAGTAGACTGCGTGTGTGCAGAGAGTAACTTTTGTAAGGTTTTGAGTTCGAATCCCGAGAAACTTTTTCCCGAATCCCGAGAAATTTTGACTTGATGTATTTTAATATGTTTATAATTAATATGTGTAATGTTACTTTTTTATGACCAAAACAACACGTATTTATTCACAAAGTGTTCATTTGGTTGTCAAATCAATGTTTAAACAAAACACGTTACAAGAGCAGAGCAGAGCATTTTAAAAAATAACATCTATAGCTGCATCACCCTGGATTCAAACCTATTATCTCTGCATGCTAGTCAGGAACTCTAACCGCTTCAAATTACTTGAAGTCTCAACTCTACGATTTGGGGTTTAATACCTCAGTTTGCTTAACTGTTTCTTTGCTGGAGCTGTTCCAGAGCAATACATAAAAACGTCCACTAGGTGTCACTGTAGAGACGGGTTTTGAAACATTTCGAAGCTTCGACACATTTGCTTTAACTGTTTCAGTGTTTTATGAAGCCTTGCTCTGCCCACCACTATCAAACGAGTATCATCCAGCAGATCATCTAAAAGGCATAAACAGGTGAATGGTCACATTGGCATGCAGCGTAAACAACCACACAATCAACCAAACAAAGTGAAGATCAAACACGGCAGGGCAAGGCAAAGGTAAACTTGTCGTAATGCTACCAAAATAGTGTAACAAGACTAATGAGTGTGCTGGTAAAATAGTCATTGTAATCATTCTTTGAGCAGCTCTCAGCTGTGTGAGTGTGCAGTTAATGGAAACTCAGAACAGGTGTGTGTGAGCGGTGCGTGACAAGATATGTAGTCCATAAAATGGCGGATTTGTAGAACTTCAGCAATCTGCGTGTTTACGCAGCCGCTAGATAGCTGGTGATCATAACAGTCTGTCTTAGTTATTGGGTGTGGTTAACATACTTAACCACGCCCCTCCAACTGTCAGTTTTGACAACAAATCGAAATGGTGAGGTGGAGGTGTGTGTTCGGTTGTAATTACTCTTCTAAATTCCCTTTCCCTAACCTTTCTGAATGAAATGCCTACTTTACTACATCCAATCAACTCGCAACAGAATAAACAGTGTCTGAATGGGGTTGGGGCTAAAATCTGCAGAACACCGGACCTCCAGGACTGAGATTGAGAACCCCTGCCCTAGGAACTGCATCACAATACAAAAAGTTTCTGCTTCATGTGGAATTTAAAGACTACTATATATTTTTGACCATATCCACCTCCTAAATCATACATTCAACTTTAATTATCATTAAATAATTAAGTCTTACTAAGCAGCTTAAAGTGCAGTATACTGTATATATAAAATTCTGACCATCAAAAAATGCAAGAACGCTAATTTTCTTAAGACCAAATATTGGTTTGTAGCTTAATGCCAGTACCATTTGAGACCATTAAACTATTTGCTACACAATTATGTTTTTTTTTTCCATTGTATTAGAGATGGAGTTTTGGCCCGCTTTGTGGCTACAGATGGAGGCATCACACGTGTGTATCCAAAAAGGTACGTCTCGTTGACAGTTGTGTGAAATATGTGCACCTCTTCAACCGCATGTGTGCATGTGTGTCTGTGAGATGCTAAATTCTTCTGGATCTTTCGTCTGTCGGCAAGCCCCGCAGGGTCTGCTCTTTAGAGCCGGAGAGACAAGCTTTTGGAGGTTTCTTATGGGATCCATGTGCAGCTCCCGTATTTATTAGCTTAAATCTGCTTGAGTTCATAAACTTACTCAACTAGTGTAAAACAGCAGGACGGTGTTGAAGAAGCTGGAGTGGCACAGGCTCTATAATCACTTTTATATTCACTCACTTTCAAACACAAAAAGCATTTGTTTGATTTGTCTTTCTCTTGCTCTTTTTTTGAGCGTTTAGTGCCAGTTACATCCATTTCTCTGATTACTGTTTATATTTTCTGGAAAGGAGCAGCTTTTGCATAATGCTTAACATACTGTTAATTGTTTCTGTTTCATGTTAAAAAAAAGTTTAGAATAAAAAGGCTGGATTTTTCACAATTATTTGGGTTTTATGTAATGCATTATTAATATATGAATGTCCATGTGGTGTATAAAGTGTACATTTAGAAGTATTTTGCTTTATTTATTTATAAAAAAATATTTACTTTATTAATCTAGTTATTTTTGTTTTATCTCATTTATTAATTTCTTTATTAATTTAAATTGTTATTTACTTTATTAATCTGGTTATTATTCATTCATTCATTCATTCATTCATTTTCTTTTCGGCTTAGTCTCTTTATTAACCCGGGGTCGCCACAACGGAATGAACCGCCAACTTATCCAGCACATGTTTTACGCAGCCCAGCACATGTTTTACGCAGCGGATGACCTTCCAGCTGCAACCCATCTCTGGGCTGGTTATTTTTATTTTATCTTATTTATTAATTTGTTTTTTTTTATTTACTTTTATCTAGTTATTTTTATTTTATCTTATTTATTTATAATTTTTTTATTTACTTTATTAATCTGGTTATTTTTATTTATTTATTTATTTTTATTTACTTTATTAATCTTGTTATTTTTATTGTATCTTGTTTTTTATTTTTTTATTTACTTTATTAATCTAGTTATTTTTATTGTATCTCATTTATTTATTTATTTACATTTTTTATTTACTTTATTAGTCTGGTTATTTTTATTTTATTTTGTTTTATTTATTTATTCATTTCATTTTTATTTACTTTATTAATCTGGTTATTTAAATTTTATTTAATTTATATTTTTTTACTTTATTAATCTGTTTATTATTATTATTATTTTTTTTTAAATTACTTTATTAATCTGCTTATTTTTATGTTATTTTATTTAAATTTTAATTTAATTTTATTTATTTTTTATTAATATTTTTTGCTAAGTCCCTTTATTAACCTGGTTATTTTATTTTTCATTTTATTTTATTTACATTTTAATTTACTTTATTAATCCAGTTATTTTTATTTATTAAATTTTTTTATACATTTTTTTTAAACATTTTTATTATATTTCAAAAACCTGCATGTGAACATCAGTCATATAATTTACATACAGTTAAAGTCAGAATTATTAGCTACGCTTTGAATTTTTTTTTTTTTTAAATATTTTCCAAATGATGTTTAACAGAGCAAGAACATTTTCACAGTATGTCTGATAATATTTTTTTTCTTCTGGAGAAAGTCTTATTTATTTAATTTTGGCAAGAATAAAAGTAGTTTTAAATTTTTTTAAGAACCATTTTCAGGTCAAAATTATTTGCCCCTTTAAGCTATATATTTTTTGGATAGTCTACAGAACAAACCATCGTTATACAATAAATTGCCTAATTACCCTAACCTACCTAGTTAACCTAATTAATCTAGTTAAGCCTTTAAATGTTACTTTAAGCTGTATAGAAGTGTCTTGAAAAATATCTAGTAAAATATTATTTACTGTCATCAGGGCAAAAATAAAATAAATCAGTTATTAGAAATAAGTTATTAAAACTATTATGTTTAGAAATGTGTTGAAAAAATCTTCTCTCCTTTAAACAGAAATTGGAGAAAAAAATAAAAAGGCAGGCTAATAATTTAGGGGGGCTAATAATTCTGACTTCAACTGTATGTTAGTTACAGTTATAATTAGTTATATTGACTTTTTTATTATATATGTACATATGAATATTAAAATTGGGGCGGCACGGTGGCTCAGTAGATAGCGCTGTCACCTCACAGCTAGAAAGTCGCTGGTTCGAGCCTCAGCTGGGTCAGTTGTCATTTCTTTATATTGTCCATAATGTATGTGTGTGAATGGGAGTGTATAGGTGTTTCCCAGTAATGGGTTGCAGCTGGAAGGGCATCCGTTACGTAAAGCATATGCTGCATAAGTTGGCGGTTCATTCCACCATGGCGACCACAGATTAATAAAGGGACTAAGCCAGAAAAAAAAAATATATTAAATTGTAAATTAATTTGTAAATGATTTTTTTTTACAGGAACAAAGTACAACCAGATTCCTTTTCTTTAAAGAAAATATATTCCCAGTTAATTTGATTCATCTCTTGCATTTATGTTGGAGTTTTTCGAGGTTCAGTCATAACATTTTAGAATTTCTTATTAATTGTTGATCACTGAAATGATTCTATATAATGTTTGCAATGCATCTTCATCAGTGCTGGTGAGGAATGGGGTGAAAACTCTGAAACCTACGACTCAAGTTCCTACAAAAGGAGTCTGGACAATGACATCTACATCTTCACTGCCCCATACGTCAACAGTAAGAAACACACACTTAAAACTGCTCTTCTGGAACATTTGGACAGACGTGTGCTCTCTTTGGCACTAAGCTTTACTCAGGCAGCTGTTCATCTACTCTAAAACACACACCTACAGATCTTCTGCCAAGGTGGAGAAAGCTTATATTACTGGGGGATTACCATTCAATGAGGCTACCTCGCATCCACGCATGTGTGGTCTGCACCAATAACACACACACACACACACACACACACACACACACACACACACACACACACAC
>CAIGQZ010032545.1:3021700-3035980 GCA_903798205.1 Danio tinwini
TTTTATTTTATTTTATTTTATTTTATTTTATTTTATTTTATTTTATTGAGTGGCAACATATGCTGCATCAGTGTTTGTGTATTTGTTTTTGACAGCCAACGATAGCAGATCTGCTAACTGTGGGCTGGTGGGCTTCTACTGCTGTCTGGTAAGAAGAAACATACACAGCAATCGCTAAGAAATAAACAAATGAAGGATTACAATGTTCTCATTTGTTTGTCACTTTCTTCCTCTTAGGTCGATTTTACAGCAGCTTCTCCTCAGTCTGACTCTCCCAAACATCATCGGGACAGGTATGCTTCAGAAATTTCTTCAAATTCTTGCTCTTTTTTTCTATAAATAAAGAACTCCAGATATTTTATATAAGAGAAGATTTTCTCTATGCAATTAAAACAATAATTTCAAATTAAATTAATTTAGTTCACTAGATGCAATTAACTTTTACATTAAAGAGCAATATTTACCCCATACTGTATAGTTTATTTGAAGGGATATTAAATGCATTTGTGCTGTCTTTAATGTCAAATATTTCAATTTAACCCCTTACTTCAGTCAGAATACTATAAATTGGTTCCAAAAACTAAATTGGTATCATGTATGTATTTATAAAGTGGAATTAAAAGGAGCTCACGAGGCGTAAGGGCTGCAATATTATAAGAACAGTCCTTGTGTATTATTCCTCTAATTATTTTAGCAATGATTATTAACATTGATTCATAGAATACATATCAAATTGTGTAAATAAACATGTCATAACCGTCACACAGATAAAGCATTTCAATTGGATGCACAACAGTTATGCAAAATCTCCTCATTTATAATTACTTGCCGTTAAATGAAACTATGCTGTTACAACAAATCTCGCTGACTTCTCAACATACATCAAGGAAACTGATGAGAAATATTAGGTTAAACTTTGTACAACTTACAAACTTGAATAACTTATTAAATGAGTTAAATCAAAATAAAATATATATGTTGTCTTGACTTTTTGCCTTTTTTTTGAGAATTTTTACAGTGTACAAAATTTATGTAGTTTTCTTGTTTAATTTTAATTAGGAAAAAGCGAAGAATCTTGTCACTGACTGAATATGCAATCAGAATAACATCTGCATTTTCAATGCTGACTAATCGAATGCGTCTGATTGGCTACTGTGTTAATAAGCTCAACAGAAGCGTGTGTGATTGGTTGAAAGCTTTTGACTTTGCAACAAAAAATAATAATGAACTTCATTCAGTCTCACCTTTCACTTTAATCGCAACATTTGTAATAGTTGACCATTTTAATCATTTTGGTGTCACTCTTTTATCTGTATTGTATATATTTATATGTATGCATGTAATTAAAATCTGTATAGTGTATTTATACATACAAAATACCATATTTTATGTTAAATACCTAACATAAAATGCATGTATAAATAGAGATGTCAAACTATTTTGCATGAATTCTCTTCTAGTGAGTCTTTCAGATGACAAAAAATGGTAAATTATAGTTTGTATGCATGAATAAAAAGTATAGTTCACGCAAAAATGACAATTGTCATCATTTACCCGCCCTTTACTTGTTACAAACATTTCTTTCCTATGTTGAACACAAATAAAGATATTTTGAAGACAGCTGGAAACCTTTAACCATTGACTTCCATAGTAGGAAAAACAAATACTATGGAAGTCAATGGTTACATATTTTCAGCCTTCTTCAAAATATCTTCTGTGTTCAGCAAGAAACTATTAGTTATTACAGTATATTCATTATTTATTCATTATTTTCCCTGTTTAACCTAAGAGATGTTTTGAAGAATGCAAGAAAACTGTAACCATTGGCTTTCATAGTATTTGTTTTTTTCTACTATGGAAGTCAGTGGTTACAGGTTTTGAGCTTTCTGCAAAATATCTTCTGTGTTCAATGGAAACAAGAAACTATTTGTAACATTTATTTGTTATTTTCCTATTTAACAGAAGAGATGTTTTTTTTTTTTTTTTTTTAAGTTAGAAACCTGTAACCATTGACTTCCACAGTATTTGTTTTTCCTACTATGGAAGCAAATGTTTACAGGTTTTCGGCTTCAAAATATCTTCTGTGTTCAACAGAAACAAAAAAATTTATTATTTAATTTATTATTTTCCCTATTTAACAGGTGAGATGTTTTAAAGAATGTTACAAACCTGTACACAATATTTGTTTTTCTTACTATGGATGTCAATGCTTACAGGTTATCAGCTTTCCTCAAAATATTTTTTGTGTTTAGCACAAGCAATACACTTTTAGTTATTATATTTATTATTTATTCATTATTGTCCATGTTTAACAGAAGAGATGTTTTGATGAATGTTAGAAACCTGTGATCATTGGCTTCCACATTTGTTTTTTCTACTATGGAAGTCAATGGTTACAGGTTTTCAGCTTTCTTCAAAAATCGTCTGTGTTCAACGGAAACAAAAACTATTTGTTATTTGTATGCGTTATTTTTCCTGTTTAACAGAATATATGTTTTGAAGAATGTTTGAAACCTGTAACCATTGACCTCCACAGTATTTTTTTTTCTTATGGAAGTCAATGGTTACAGGTTTTCAGCTTTCCTCAAAATATTTTCTGTGTTAAGCACAAGCAATAAACTATTAGTTATTATATTCAGTATTTATCATTATTTTCCCTGTTTAACAGAAGAGATGTGTTGAAGAATGTTAGTAACCTGTGATCATTGGCTTCCACATTTGTTTTTTCTACTGTGGCAGTCAATGGGTACAGGTTTTCAGCTTTCTTCAAAATATTTCCTGTGTTCATCCGAAACAAGAAACTATTTGTTATTTTTATTTGTTATTTTCCCTGTTTAACAGAAGAGATGTGTTGAAGAATGTTAGAAACCTGTAACCATTGGCTTTCACAGTATTTGTTTTTTTCTACTATGGAAGTCAATACAGGTTTTCAACTTTCTTCAAAGTATCTTATTTTGTGTTCAGCAGAAGAAAGAAACTCAAAGGTTTATATAAATGTAAATAGTGAGTAAATGTTTATTTTTGGGTGAACTGTTCTTTTAAGTGACACTTCATTGCACACATTTGCACTGATTTCATGCAAATCAATGAAGCTGTGAAAATCCTCAAGAACTGATGCTTTAAAACGAAACGAAGCGAGCAAACAAACACTGTTCAAGTTCTTGATACTGTATCCAGTTGATCCGCATGTGTGTTTGGATATATATACAGCATGTGGATGGTGTGTGTTTGTGTGTTTCCAGCGTACTCGGAGGATGACCTCTCGGATGCGTTCTCCAAAGAGAGCTGTATCACCGAACAGACTCAGTATTTCTTTGAGAACGAGAACAAATCTTTCTCTGGAGCTATGGACTGTGGAAACTGCTCCAGGTGAGGACCGTTTTTATGTTTGCACGCGCATAAATCCATCCGCATTCCCTCCATTGGTACGCGTGTGGGAGTGTGCGTGTGAGCATGTGCAGATGATGTCACTGTCTCTTCCTGGATAATTGCTCATCCCGGTAAGTCATCTCTCCGAGGGCCGAGCAGCTCAGCTTTCCTTTTCTTTTCCACTCCGTCCCCTTCTTCCCTGGATCCGTCCGAGGCCGTAAATCCCGCCGGCCGTGCTGTTTAATGTAACACCGCTAAAGCAAAACGTGTTGGGGTGGGTGAGGGCGTTCGGCCTGACAGAAACTCTACGCCTTTCTTTACGAGTCCCACGTGTGACTCTGCGTACGATAGTTTTTCTTCTATGTTAACTACTTTCGACATGTAAAGTTTAACAAGAGCCATAAAGAGAAATCCATTTGTGAGATCTCAGGAGCTGGAGACCTGAGCTTCGGCGTATGTAACTTAATCTCGCTCACAGAGACATCAACACCAGCTCAGGATAAAGGAACGCATGTAGTGATGAGAGGGACCGCAGGAGCTGCCAGCAGAAAAACAGAGGATGGCTTCAACAGAACATCAAGCAGGCTGGAGCAAATTAGACTTTGTTTTACATTAGTTAAGTGCTTCTTTGGATATTAGATTTTATGTAGTGTGTATATGATAGGATGAAATCCAGTGGAAATGAAGCAGTCTCTCTTGAAAGAAAGAACTGATTCTTAAGGAGTAGTTGGTAACTCCAAATTTACTTCCCACACAAACCAATGTTAATCGCAGTCATGGTCTCTTAAGGCTGATTTATACTTCTGCGTCAAGTGCACGCGTATGCTATGGCACAGTCTACGCGTGGCCCCTTTGCCGTGGCCGTCGGCGATGTTGACGCGCACCTTTTAAAAAATGTAATGTGTACGCGTATCGCAAGCTCTGTGATTGGTCAGCTTGGTAGCGCTGAGTGTGGGCGGAGGTGAGAGCCGCGCGCCTAATGCAGCGAGTGTTTACAAGTGTGGAGTCCTGTGAAAGAGCTCTGGATGGAGACTGTTTTTCTGTGTTTACCTTATGATTAAAGTTGTTGCACGTCCGCCAGTTCCCGCCTCAAAATGAGCAAATTTGAGCCACTTGTACATTAAGGAAGCGTTCAGAAAAAACAAAACACTAGCGAAGAAACTCGACACAAAGGAACATAAACACCTACTGCCAGCTAGCGTTTTGGAAGTGTTTTTGCAGAGTAACAGAAACAGCGTGCAGAAGTATAAATGCACGGCTACGTGCGAGGCTTGCGCCGTGGGTCATGCCGATCACTTGACTCAGAAGTGTAAACCAGGCTTTAGGGTGCTTTCACATCTGCCTTATTTAGTTTGGTTGAATTGCACTACAGTTTATTTCCCCTCTTGGTGTGGTTCATTTGGGCTGGTGTGAATGTAGCAATCGCACTTGAGTGCGCACCAAAAGCAGACCAAAAAAGCATACCGAGACCTACTTGAAGAGGTGGTCTCAGTACGCTATTAAACGAACCCTGGAGCAGTTTATTTGTGGTGAGAACATGATCCGAACTAAAACAGACCCAACAGCAAAAAGTACTGCGCCTTTTTTGACTAATCCAGCTGCCGTAGTCCGATGCGCTGTCCCATCTTATGATGTTTGGAGGAAAAATATTAGTTGACTAATAATATTAGTTAATTTTATGATGTGTCCAGTCTATGTAATGATTTTGAGCTAGGTCTTAACAGATGCCAGTTGACTACCTTGATGTCAAAACAACATCAAATTGACACCTTGGTAGTTTACATTCATTGCAGGGATACAAAATCCAGTGTTGAAATTTAAAATTGAAGCCTTCTGATGAATCTAACTTTTAGATTAAAATACTTTTGTGTCACTATGTTGGTGGTCAAAGGTCATCAATGTGTGAATGTCAAATAGACATCAAGGATTTGACATCAAATTGATTTGCATTATTGATGTGTTTTTGATGTTTTAACATCAAGGTGACTGCTGAGGATTTATCTAGATTAATTGCTAATTCAAAATACAGTATAATCAGTGCCCAACAACAGACAGACGTTGGATTTCAATTTCCAATGCAACCTAAAAACAACCAAATATCAACGTCTAATGATGTTACAGCTTTAAGGTGCAGTATGTAAATTTGACACCTAGTGGTTGAACTAGCTATTGCACTCCTGGATCAAAATAAACACAAGCGCAGGATGCCAGTTTGAGTACAGGAGCGAGTGATTTAAACTGTTCTAAATAAAAGCAACGACACGCGATGGAGGGAATATTTTCCATATTAAAAGGAGTTTTGGTTCTAACCAACACCTTGAATTAATATAATAAAAATTGCTTGTATTTCTCACAGCAGAACATGTGAAACCTATGACAGTGATCACCTCAGGTAAACCTTGTGTGCTTCATTCAGTGCTAAATGCTAACAATGTGAGTTTGAATGCCATTTTACATGACATTTATTGTCTCATACTGAAAGCAGCAGCAAATAGTTCACCTCAGATCTTAAAAATACAATTAACCGTTTAAAATTGAACTTTAGAACTAAACACATATGAGTGATTCAGCATCTACATTTAATGATGTTAAAGAGGGTTAACATGTATTCAATAGATTCTAAACCTTACCGTTTCGTGAGTGAGTGCATATTCTGTGCTTCTGAAAGGCTGTATTTAAATTTCTGTCGTGTTTCGTCTGGTGCAAATGGCCAAATTGCTCATCACTGCGTATCTCGTCATAAAACGTGTTGTTAGGACTACAATGTAACCTGCTCACGTTCGTAATATTTATGTAGTTTGCTAATTAATAACCTCATGTGGAACTGTATCTGTCTTATTTCGACATCTGATACTGTTCACTGACACTGTCGCATTTTCGGTCATGGATGCATGCTTCTTTCTTTCTTTCTGAATTAATGAATGAAATTCGCTGTTTTCCAACAAGGCAACCCGGAGTGCTGAATTATAATTGGCTAAACTGGCATTGTGCAGGTAAAATTTACCTAAACAAAGACAGCGTTCCTGCACAAAATAAAAAAAAAAATTAAAGCAGAATATCTGACTTCAGCATTGTTTTTCGGTTAAACAAGTATGTTCACTTGGGATGTTTCTTAAATATCTGCACACATATTACGGTATTTTTATGCTTTAGAAGAGTCAAAAACTTACATACAGCACCTTTAATGTTGTGTGAACATTACCACTATTACATCTATCAGACGTTGGATTTTGGTTGCCATACCTGATGAATAAATGTCAGTATTTGACGTCAATATGACGTTGGTTTAATGGCTCAGCGATGGATTTTGCTCACTTTCCAACACAACCTAAAATCAACGTCATTTGACATTGTTATTGGACATCAAAATAACGTTGTCCTTAGACGCTGGCTAGACATTGAATTTTAGTCACCTGACATCATGAACAAAATCTAACCTAATACTAACATCTTAGGATGTTGTGTGCTTGCTGGGTAGCCTAAAGTGAATGAGTGCAGTTGTCGGTTGTCATTGATTAGCTCTGCCGTTACCCAAAGGTAGTTTTGGTCACTTACTGATGTCCTGTAAAAGCAATGGATGTGCCTTCTGCCAACTGATTGGCTTTTTCAGTATCGTACAGTTCATGTATTCTGGCAACAAAAGTTAATGGCTCACAGTAACATTGATGGGTCTGCAGTCTGAGCAAATCCATTTAGTGATTGAATGAGTTTGCTTTGCAGTTTGCGTGCTGGTGGTCTCAGCACTGGCATTTTGCTTATGTCTGCAAAAATATGTTCGGCTCAAAGATGGTACTTCAAACTTGCTGTGCTTCAGTTTAAGTGTTCATCAGTACAATAATTACACACAACTTTGGGTTAATCCAAACTTTAGTTTTTTGTAATGATTCTTGCTATTTAGCACGTGTTGTGTCTTGATCCATAACAAAACGATATGGCTGTGATTATGACCATAAGCTGGGGTCAAACCCTATCACGGGATTAATGTGTTAAAAAATATTATCATGTTAACCTTTTTAGATTATGCATGTGTTAACTCATTACCATTGACAGCCCTGTTTGTAATACATTTGCGTATTATCAGCCTATTGTTTTCGTTGGCAGCCTGTGAACAGGGTTTACTTTGATGCTTAAACACTGCATTTGTGGAGACATTAAGATGATACAATAAAACCCATGTCGTTGTAACTTGTATCACTGTGTTTACAGACCCCAGAGCTGAAATTCACATCTGATAATACGAGTTTGGTTTCTGACACATCAAAACAGACTGGGACGATCATCTGACCAATCAGAGCAGAGTAGGTTCTCAGAAAGGCAGGGTTAAAAAAAAAAAACAGATCCTTAAATGAGCCATCTCAAACACTGTGGGGAAAAGAAGGCTGCCGTTGAAATGTATAATATAATATCCACAACAAAAGCCAGAACTTTTTAAAGTATTTTTTCTTCATGTTTTTGCATTGGTTATCTAAGGCCTGTTTGACATCTTTCATCACTTCAGAATTGTAGGTTTTTGGACCATAAACTCCTTTTAGAGATTAGATAAGAGGTGTGTCCCAAATTGCATACTTATGCACTATTCTACGCTATGTTGTAGTATAAATAGTGTAAGTAGTGCGTTCACACTAAACACTCTAAAAATAAGTGGACTTCAATTACCACACTTCATGCACTCAACGACCGCAGCTTTGCTCATGAAACGGAAGGGGCGGAGCTATCGGGCGCACATGTTGGATAACTTTATTTGTTTTGGATTGTGAAAGTGAAATTGTCCTTTGAGAGTGATTATAGCGCCTCCCAATGATGAATGCGGTTATACTCATGGCAGGTATTATTTGGTACTATGGTCTTTTATTTCACAAATTTGGCGACCGTCAAACGTCATCTAGGAAATAGGTTGAATTTCCGCTTAGCAAAAAAAATTAGTGTTCCATTAGTTGATTTACTTTTAAAAAACCTATTGCCTTTTTAAAGTGATTAGCTGACTTTACTTTAAAATTATTAAGTAAATTAACTATGTGCCTAATTCTAAAAATTAAGTCAACAGTTATACAGTTAAGTTACAACAGGTGTACTCACTTTTTTAAGTAAAATCAATATGTCTCTTCTAAGCCAATGAGTTTACTCACATCAAATTGACATCTAACATTGGTGTAAAAAAAAAAAAAACATCCAAATTGTCCTGTAATGGATTTTTGACATGCTTTTTACTCCAATGTTAAATGTCAATTTGATGTTGTTTTGACATCAAGGTGCTCACTGGGATAAAAATCCATCAATTAACATTTCGAGAAACACGAGAATGAATAAATGATGATGTAATGTTCATTTTAAGCGCACTCACTGCAAAAAAATGCTTTTCTTCGTTTTTATTTTTTGTCTTGATTCTAGTCCAAATATCAAACAATTCTTAAATCAAGAAGCATTTTCTTAAGGAAGTCCTTAGAGGCTCTGCATTAGTATATTTTTCTTTTTTGTTTTCTCGTGAACATGACTTTGTTCCGTGAACATGACATGTTTTCTTTAAATAACTTAAGTGTTTTGCTTTATTATTTAGCTTGTTTTAGGGAAAAACTCAGTTAAATTTGACTTATTGTTTCTTAACACAAGACAATATGTTCTGCTTGTCTACAAAAT
Organism: Danio tinwini; assembly: GCA_903798205.1. Lineage (NCBI taxonomy): Eukaryota > Metazoa > Chordata > Actinopteri > Cypriniformes > Danionidae > Danio > Danio tinwini. Next base: position 3,030,704 of record CAIGQZ010032545.1, read on the forward strand.
GCTTCTTGATTTAAGATTTTTCAGATATTCGGACTAGAAACAAGAAAAAAAATTCTAAGTAAGAAAAGTATTTTTTTTGCAGTGCTTTTCCTTTAAAAGAGTGGTCTTCATCCCCCATGCTGCGGACTGGCACCGGTCCATGGATCAATTGGTATCGGATAGCACAAGAAATAATGAATTATATCAGTTTTTTTATTATCTGAGTTTGAATGACCATTTATTTTGAAAAATGACATATTTTCTGGGTTAAACCTCAATCACTTCAGCACCAAAATTTAACCCACAAGCAGCAAAATCAGTAAGAAACAGATGTCTTTGGAACGTTTTTGTTTTGCCACAGGCAAAAGGACCCTCCAACTGCCAAGGAATCAAAGGAACAAATCAGGTGAATCTAGCATTGATCACACTTTACAATAAGGTTCATTAGTTAATGTTAGTTAATGCATTTACTAACATGAACAAACAATGAACAATACATTTACTACAGCATTTGTTCATGTTACTTAACGTTAGTTAATGAAAATACAGTTGTTCATTGTTAGTTCATGTTAATTCATGGTGCATTAACTAATGTTTACAAGCATGGACTTGGATGTTAATAATGCATTAGTGAATGTTGAATTATGATTAATAAATGTTGTACAAGTGTTGTTCATGATTAGTTCATGTTAGTAAATGCTGTAACTAATGAACCTTATTGTAAAGTGTTACCCTAGCATGTGTGTGCAAGAAGATCAACTGCTGGAGATCGCTAATAATGGCCATTCACATATCGCATCTATTCCAGACACAAGTTTGTTATTTCTAATGGAGATACACAACTTGTGCACTCGCGAACACTGTTTAAAACATCATCAGAATGCCACGAGCGCACCACGAGTCACGTGACAAGAACTGACGAATCAGCTGCATATTTTGAATGGAATATACAAATTTCGGTAACGTTAGCACAGCAGTGCTTTTTAAGTTTCTCCATAAATAAAACTTGTATCAGAGTTGCAGCAATGTTTTGTCAGCTTGTCATCTTCTGAAAAAACAGTTGACGGTCGCCTACATACATAGGCTACCCCCCGAGCAGCGGTAAAATAAATTGTCAAGCTTTCTCCACTCCATGGCGACAAAAGTCTGTGGACCACTGCTTTAAAACACTATTTATTTCTGCCGCTCACTATGTTTAAGAAGATCACTATAGTTTCTCACAGGATGTTTTTTTCATGGAGACCACATAAACCCACCTGAAACACAGCTCGATGTTCTTATAACTGCACTCATGAATAAAGCATTCCTTAGAGGGCAGACAGATGTGAGCCACTGAACTTTAGGACTCTGTGATCATCAAGCCCTCGTGTGTGTGTGTGTGTGTGTGTGTGTGTGTGTGTGTGTGTGTGTGTGTTTGCATATGTGTCTGTGTGAATGTGACCCCGATGGCTGCTATGATCTGAGGCTTGTTATGCACCACCGAGCATGCTGGGTAGCGGTAAACAGCCTGTGATTACATAGAGAGCAGGTGATGTGTAACACACAAACACACACATACATCATTTATGCATTTACATGCACACACACAAACCCGTGTCACTCTGTTTTAAAGAGCAGGAGGAGAGCCATAAAAAAGAACAAGAGAACGCTATAAAGAAAACTCATGGCTGAAAGTCGTTCGGTGATGACAGCACGTAACAAGCTGCCAACCGACGCAGGTTTCCAATATAATATCCTCATCTCCTGTTACACTTACTGAAGACTTGCACACATGTTGAGGATGGTGTTGGATATGTAAGATGCGTATTGCGTGTGCATAAGTATTGTTATGCAGCATTCTTCAGTATAACTTGCTTTGTGTTTAACAGTCAAACGGGTTTTGAACAAGTAGAGGGTGAGAAAATAATCACAGAATTAACATTTTTCTAAACTAATAATTTAATATTTATTCACATTCAAATACACTGCAAAAAGGCTTTTCTTAATTAGAGATTGGACTTGTTTTTAGTCCAAATATAAAACAATTACAAAATTGAGAATCTTTTTAGCTTTTTTTTTCTTTAGACAAGCAAAAAATATTGTCTTGTTACAGAAATAATGTGAGAATTAAGTGAGTTTTTCATTAAAACAAGCAAAATAATCTGCAAGTGAAATTTCTGCCATGAAACTCTTTGTAAACACAAGCTCAGCTAATCTGCTCCTGCCTCATTAACTACATGGCGCAGGAGATTGGTTGCTGTCACATCGGCAGTCAATGAGATTGCTCCTCATCAGTTTAAATGCTCAGCATCATTTTACGCTGTTAAGGTGCGGCCCGTTTTCAAAGACCCTCCTCCACCCCAGCTCCACCTGTGTTTAGATCTTCTACAGGGGTTACAAATGTATTACTGTATGTTTGCAGCAGCAGCATGTTATATTTTCAGACAGCATGTCTGTGTATATACTGGCAATAGCAGGTCTCGGTACTTGCTCTGCCATAATAGTCAAAGCAGCAGCAGCGTAGCAGATCTATATCGCCAAGACCAATACATCAACATTGCCATATACAGTTGAAGTTAGAATTATTAGCCCCCCTGAATTATTAGCCCTCCGTTTATTTTTTCCCCCAATTTCTGTTTAACGGACAGATTTTTTCAACACATTTCTAAACATAATAGTTTTAATAACTCATCTCTATTAACTGATTTATTTTATCTTTGCCATGATGACAGTAAATAACATTTTACTAGATATTTTTCAAGACACTTCTATACAGCTTAAAGTGACATTTAAAGGCTTAACTAGGTAAATTAGATTAACTAGGCAGGATAGGGTAATAAGGCAAGTTATTGTATAACGATGGTTTGATCTGTAGATCGCAAAAAAAAATTATAATAATAGCTTAAAGGGGCTAATAATTTTGACTTTAAAATGGCTTTTAAAAAAATTAAAACTTTTATTCTAGCCAAAATAAAACAAACAAAACCTTTTTCAGAAGGAAAAAATATTATCAGACATACTGTGAAAATGTCCTTGCTCTGTTAAACATCAATTTGGAAATATAAAAAAAATAAAATAAATTCAAAGGGGGGCTAATAATTCTGACTTCAACTGTACATATTCATTACCATGCTAAATCCCAAGAGTGTTTATGACAGAAATGGAGTAATAACATAATCTGTTTTTTGCTTAGAAATAAGATTATCTTGCTTATCCCATTATTATTTTGCTTGTTTTAAGGAAAAAAATTAGGAAACAAGACAATATGTTTTACATTCAATTCAATTCATCTTTATTTGTATAGTGCTTATACAATGTAGATTGTGTCAAAGCAGCTTCACATGGAGGTTTATAGTGAATTGAAACAGTGTCAGTTCAGTTTTCAGTGTTTAAGTTCAGTTCAGTTTAGCTCAGTTCAGTGTGGTTTAATAATCACTACTGAGAGTCCAAACACTGAAGAGCAATTCCAGCGATGCGCAGCTCTACAGATCCCGAACCATGCAAGCCAGTGGCGACAGCGGCGAGGAAAAAACTTCACCAATTGGCGAAAGTGAAGAATTTAAAAAACCTCGAGAGAAACCAGGCTCAGTTGGGCATGACCATTTCTCCTATGGCCAAACGTCTTGTGCAGAGCTGCAGTCTAGGCACAGTAGCTGGACCTCAGCGAAGACACGTCTGTCCTTCTACACGTCTGGCCTGTACATGTCTAGCAAATGCTTCTTGGTTTAAGAATTGTTAGATATATTGGACTAAAACAAAACAAAAAAAAAATCCAGTGATATTAAACGTTCTCCACATCCAGGCCTTTTTAAAAAAGTTAAATATATAACTTGTTAAAGACTAAATACAAAATTAATAGTTATTATTAATTGTGGAATTGGTACAATGTGGAAAAAAGATATAGAGTGTTGACTAAATAAAAATCAGGCTCATACTTGTGGTTAAATTAGATTTTTGCGTATTGAAATGGTTATATTTGCTTCTGTTTACTGCTGCTTGCGTTTAAATGTCATATATGGGTGGTCTCGCTCAGGCTTATGTCTGCTTTGTTTAGAGATATATAAACCATGATACCTGTCTTATGACTAAACGTTCCTGTGGGTACTGTGTTTTTGTCTTAATCACTTTGTTTTCTTCTCTCTTTTTTTTCTTCAAGAATGTACAGAGCGGAGAAGCTCCCTAACACAAATTTGGTGTTTTTGATCTCCGATGCAAAGATTTCCTGTATGTCCTGTGATACCAAACCACTGAAACAAGCCGAACAGCCTTGTATCCTTTCAAATATGTGCTGTTACTTCAAATGCTTTATTGTAGTCAAGTGTGATCAATGTTGTGTGTGCTACTCGGCCAGACAAAATCTGCAAACATTTTTTGCTATTTCTCAGTAGAATATTGTAAAAAATATGCAGATCTATGTGGAAAGATTGTGGGTGTATCGTAACTAAAAACTTCATATGTTAAACTAAAAGTAAAAGTAATTCATTTATTTAATGTTTACAATGCAAATCCCATTAGATCCATTTATTTGGTAAACAAAGCAAGTCTCTCAAATAATGAGTCTACTAAAAGACAGAAAATATTACTTTACAAACTGTATTGTAAGTAAATCATATGAACATTTTCATATTAGTCAATAATATTACCGAAATTAATTTAAAAACTGAATGAATATAAATTTACACAACTGAAAAAATAGACTCGATAGGATGAAAATCTGCGGATTTCTGTGCACACAGATTTCATGTGGGCCTACTCATAACTTCTTTTTATTCATTCATTTTCTTTTCAGATTAGTCCTTTTATTAATCTGGGGTCGCCATAGCGGAATAAACTGGCAAATTATCCAGCGTATGTTTTACGCAGTGGATGCCCTTCCAGCTGCAACTCATCACTGGGAAACATCAACACACCAATACACTACGTACAATTTAGCTTACGCGATTCACCTATAAAACATGTCTTTAGACTTGTGGGGGAAACTGGAGCACCCGGAGGAAACCCACATGAACACAGTGAGAACATGCAAACACAGAAATGCCAACTGACTCGAGGCTCGAACCAGTGACCTTCTTGCTGTGAGGTGAACGTGCTACCCACTCTGCCACCGTGCAGCCCCATAACTTCTTTTAAAAGTGTATTATTTCTTGATGTATTGCTGCCTTATGAAAATTAATCCTACATTTTTGTTTTCCTCTAAAATATTATTTATTTGCATCATTTTTTAAAAATTAATATATTTTTTATTACTATTTTTGGAATCATTCAGGAAAGACGCACATTTTATTATCAGTTCGAAAGAAATGTGTATATATTTCTTAT
>CAIGQZ010032545.1:3036080-3075141 GCA_903798205.1 Danio tinwini
TTTTTTTTTTTGCATATTCAGAAATTACAAGACATTGTGCTAGAGAGAAAAGTCTACTCGGTTTCTACCAAAAGAATTGATAATAATAATAAAACCAAATCACCAAAAATCTGTTAAAGTGATTTCTAAATAATCATATAACACAGAAGTAATGCTGAAAATTAAGCTGTAATAAATTATATTTTAAAACATAATAAAACATAGCTAACACATTGTTATTATATGTTGTAATAAATGTATGTCAATAATACATTATTACAAATTTTATGTCATTTCGTCTAAATAAAAACAACTTGTGTTGAGCACAAGGGACTTTCTTCAGTAATATTTGAATAATTTGAAATATTCCAAAAGTGACACGGTGACTCAATGGTTAGCACTGTCATCTCACCGCAGGAAGGTTGCTGGTTCGAGTCCCAGCTGTCATTTCTGTGTGGAGTTTGCATGTTCTCCACACAGAACATGCAAACTCCACAGCATGGTGGTAATGTATGTGAGTTATCAGCAGTCACCACAGCGGAATGAACCGCCAACTATCCCAGCATATGTTTTACAGTGCGCATGCCCTTCCAGCTGCAACCCAGTACTGGGAAACACCCATACACTCTCGCATTCACACAAGCACAAATTGGCCATAGTGTATTTGTGCCTATGCGTGCATGTAAGTGTATGGGTGTTTCCCAGTACTGGTTTGCAGCTAGAAGGGCATCCGCTGTTTAAAACATATGTTGGATAAGTTGGCAGTTCATTCCACTGTGGTGACCCCTGATGAATAAACAAACTAAGCCGAAGGAAAATGAATGAATGAAATATTCCAAACCCACTGTGTAGTGTAAGTTCCTGCATAACAAATTGCACGTTTCCTTACTAGTTTTCTGAGATTATGGTGATCTCTCTCTTTCTCTTTTCTTTTCTTTTCTTTTTGAAGTTGTCACTATTATCCTTATAGATATCTTTCAGCTAATGGTCCTGACCCATGTGTTCTGGCCCAGAACCCTCGGTACAGGAAAGGGCCAGACGTCTGCTTTGACAACAATGCAGATGTAAGTTATCATCAAAAGAGTCAATGCTCATAAATGCATCTTCATCTTTTTCATTCACTGCCTGCTTTACCGCTTTCTTTTAATCTAACATTCATTTTTTTTCTGTTTGCATGCTCATTGGCTGCTCATCATGCCTGTCACTGCTAGGAACAGCCTTTGTGTCCAATCAGTGGCTCTTCTTCTTTTACATTTTCCTCACCCATCGTTTTACTACTGCTGTTTCTGCTTTATGTGTGATGGTCAGTTTCATCTTGTTGTTGTGCTTCCATTCATATGTCATACAGTTTCCTCTTTAAAATATCTTAGTGTGGTAAAAATGTGTTTGTTTGCAATGTATAATCTATCTGTCAGTTCTAACTAACCTAAAGTATTGCTAGAAACATGCTAGCAACATGCTAAAACATAACATCATTACATTATGACTTATGTGCTAAAACAGGCAAGCAGTGTGCTAAATATTGCTTACAATGTGCAAGCTAACATTAGGTCAAATCGTGTTAGAGAAATGTTTTCTGTTAAAATAGTATTCGTTTTAAACCGAGAAACAGGCTTGCAATGTTAACGTTTGCTAGCTGAGTTTAAGTCGTTTTAACAAAACACAGTAAAACACACTAGCGTTGTTAAATCATGCTGGATATGTGGTAGCAATGTGCTGTGTTAATACTGTATCATGCTAGCAACATCATAAAGCATCTTCTCAGTTTGTCATATTCAAAGCATGTTAGCAAAATGCTAAAACAATGTAATTTGTTCATTTATGTTAAAACATTATCTGTCTGTCAAAACATGTGAACATTGCTAAATAATTTACCATGGTCGCATGGTAAAATGTGTTAGCGAACATGATACAATATGCTAAGAAGTTGTTAGCATGTTAGAAACATTTTAACAGAGCTACATCTTAAACTGCTAGTAATGAGCTAAAGCTGCTAATAATGTTAAATAATGATCCAGCTTTTGGCCATTTCCAGGCTGGTTTCCAGCCATTTCCAGCCTGGTCTTAGCTGGTCAGACAGGGAGTTGACCAGCTAAAACCAGCTTAACCAGCCAAAACCAGCTATGTCCAGCTTAAGCCAGGCTGGTCAAGCTGGTTTTAGCTGGTTTAAGCTGGTCATTTTCCAGCCTGACCAGCTAAGACCAGGCTGGAAATGGCTGGAAACCAGCCTGGAAATAGCCAAAACCCCTCTAAAACCAGGCTGGTCGACTAGCTAAAACCAGCCAACCAGCTTAGGCTGGTTTAAGCTGGATTTTTCAGCAGGGAGAACTGACTAGCAGTCTATTAAATCATAAAACATTTGTAATGTTTGGTTTAATTATGTTCAAAATATGTTAGCTATCTGCTAAAATATGTTAGTTATCTGCTAAAACATGCTACCAATGTGATAGAAAATGCTAACAATGTGTCAAGCATTTTAGAAGCATGCCAGCATAATGCTAAAACCTGCTAGCAACTCTGTTTGACAATATTTTGAGCTAATCAAAACTTCTGGGCTAAGCTTTCTAAAGTTTACATCACAGTTTGTCTGACATGGCTATCTGGTTATCATGTAAGGGTGAAGTGAGTCAAGAAGGCTAAGATGTTTACTTGGTGCCTCAGCATTAGCCTGAAGGCGGGACGCCACTGCTTTCCTCCTGCTGTGAAAGTAGGAAGTGCATTTTCAGCTAGTTCCCTGAGAGATTTTTCTGTGGAATAAACATAGGAAGCTCCAGATGTGTTTCCATCCTTTTGACAGCAGCATTGACGATACACCCATATGCCTTCTCAAACCTGGACATTCACTGGCAACGCATCTATACACCAAACTCCAGAACTAGTTTCAGAAGATCAGCATGTAGCATCAATTCATTCAGATTCCTGCACGATTTCTACAGCTTGAGATTTCGCATGCATGCCATTGATTTGATGGATTGATTTTTCAGTTCAGCCAAAAGATGTTTTGAAATTCACTTTTCTTTTCATTTTATAGATTATGTGTCATTATATATACACAGACTGATTGAGTTAAATTCTTTATGGATCTTCTCCCTCCTGGAAAATTCATCTAAAACTAGCTTCTGCTTGTATCTATAGTTTTACTTGGTTTCAAGCTTGGTCCACACCAGAGCTGCACGTTTACACACTTATATGTTTGAATTAGTTGCCAAAGCAACATTTTATTTATACATTAGTTTGACTTTGTGCTAAAATAACTGCATTTACATTTAGTCATTTGGCAGACACTTCTATCCAAAGCAACTTACAATTGAGGACATGTTCAGCAATTGAGCAAGAAGAGGCTAAAAGTGAAACTAAAATGTAATGTAAATGAAATAACTGAAATAACTAAAACTGAAATGTAAATTAGGCAGAACGTTGGCTCAGTGGTTAGCACTGTGGCCTGACAGCAAGTTGGTCGCTGGTTCAAGTACCGGCTGGGCCAGTTGGCATTTCTGTGTGGAGTTTGCATGTTCTCCCTGTGTTCGAGTGGGTTTCCTCTGGGTGCTCCGGTTTCCCTCACAATCCAAAGACATGCTCTATAAGTGATTTGGATGATCTAAATTGGCCAATTTGAATGCGAGAGTGTATGGGTGTTTCCCAGTACTGGGTTGCGGCTGGAAGGGCATCCGCAGTGTAAAACATGCTGGAATAGTTTGCGGTTCATTCCGCTGTGGTGACCCCTGAAAAATAAGGGACTAAGCCAATGGAAAATGAAGGAAATGTAAATGAAATAACTGACATGAAATAACTAAAACTGAAATCTAAAATAATATTATAAACAATAAAAATGACAAAGCTCACAACAAATTGGACTTTAAAATAATTGCAATAAAGTGAAAATAAATACAAATAAAGGTTAAAATGTAAATATAACGTTTTGTTTTCATATTTAGACAACATAGAGCAATTAGTAGTCATATTTCAAAATGTATTATTTAAAGTTTTATTCCAAATAAAGATTTTGTTTACATTTGAGCGATTTTATTACTCACATTTACTTTAGTTAGTTGCGAAGACAGTATTTCTAACATTTCTAAACACTTTTTTTTAAGTTTTAATTTTTCAGTTAGCAACTTTCAGTTTAGATAAACTCTCCTTAAAGGGATAGTCCACCCAAAACTCACTTCCGTCCCTTTTTTCCAAACCTATTTGACTTTAGTTCTTCTTTTAAACACAAAGGAAGATGTTTTAAAGAAAGCTGGAAAGTGGCAACCACTGACTTCCATACTTTTAGTTTTTTTTTTATATGGATGTCAGTTTCTACCAGTTTTCATCTTTGTTTAAAATATCCTCTTTTGTGCTCAACAGAAGCATGAAACTCATATAAGCATGGAAACACTTCAGGGGAAGTAAATATTGAGTAAATGCCACAGCCATATCACCCTGCAGCCCAAGACAGGTTAATAACTGAAGCTAAGCTGAGCCTGGTCAGTACCTGCATGGGAGACCACCTGGGAAAACTAGGTTGCTGTTGGAAGTGTTGTTAGAGATGCCAGCAGGAGGTGCTCAACTTGTGGTCTGTGTGAGTCCTAATTTCCCAGTATAGTGAAGGGAAAACTTTACTGTCAGTGAGTGCCATCTTTCACTCTGTGGTTATTAGAAATTCCATGGCCAATGTCCTGGCCAAATTCCCCCCATCGGCCCTTACCCATAATGGTCTTCAAATCATCCCCATCCACTGGATTGTCTCTATTGCTATCTCTCCATTCCACTTACAGTATAGCTGGTGTTTGGTGAGTGCATTGGCGCTGCTGTCCTGGGGTTGCTGTCGCATCATCTAAGTGGATGCTGCACACTTGTGGTGGTGTGGAGAGACCCCGCTCATGATTGTGAAGGGCTTTGGGTGTATGGCCATGCATAATAAATGCTTTATATAAAAACAACATTACATTGCATTTTCATTTTTGGATGAACTGTCCCTTTAAATCTGGTAAACCACATTGAACCAGCAATAAAACCAGATATCATTGTTAAAAAAAAATTTTATCTGCATTGCCTCTGTTGACTCTAGTAATGTTTCAGTAAGTGACTGACGTCTGTGTGTTTCTTGCAGGAGGACGCCAGTGATTGTGGTGGTGGCAGTAGTTTGAGTCCATCTCTTTGGCCGATGTTGGCTCTTCAGCTCCTTCTATTCTGGCTGCTTACAGGAACCAGAACCTATTTTTCCTGACCAGAGTGAATCCAGCGTCTACTGACTAAACTGCTTATTATACAGACCACAACATAACCACACGTCCACTTTACCTTCTCATCCACTCACTGCCAAAACAACTGCCTGAATAAGCAACACGGTCAGACACGAAAGCTCATGTTTTCAACACACAAACCACATTAAGAAACAAACGTGGTTGATGCGAAATGTTTAGTGCCACATACAGGCTAATATAATGTGTCAACAGTGTGGCAGTGGGAGATGCCTCGCAGCACCGGCCTGGATCTAAATGAAGCAGGGTTTAGCCGTTACAGGAGCGACTGTTCATCTCTGGAGCTCGTCATGAATTTTGCTGAAGTGAAGTGAGCTTTGCTCCAGTAGTAGGTCAGTGAGGTCACACCGAGCCCTTTTGGGCCCACCGAGGGCTGTTTTTCTAGTTTTATGTTCACTGGTTTCTGCAGTCTTTGTGTTGTGCAGAAGGGGAAATCTCATGAAGAAATTTAGAAAAGAAAGAAAAGAAAAGAAAACATTTAATCCGACAATTAAACCATGCTAGGTAATCCACTGAAAACAAATGTTTGCTTGGGTAATCTTAAATTATAGTCTGAGCATTTGCTTTAGTGTTTGGAGTCGCAGTACTTCTCTGTTGATGTCAGTTTGACGGCTTCAGCCACAATATTCTTAGCCACCTCTTACCATTAGCCCCTCTTACCATTAGTTTGCTATGAGGGAATGATGTGCAAAAAGAAAGCCCCGCCCCCTAATCAATATTCCAGGTTAATGTACATCAACAAACTGAAATAGAAGTCTCAGCAACTTCCAGTTCACACAGACTTTACGGTCACTTAAAATTCTACAGCATATGTGTATACAGTATAGTAACACTTTTTTTAAGTACCATGGTCCCTCTTTATTTGCGAGAGTTATGTTCGAAAATAACCCACAATAGGCGAAATCTGCAAAGTAGTCGCCCCAATTTTTTTTTTACAATTATTGTAGATGTTTTAAGGCTGTAAAACTAGTCACTACACACTTTATACGCTTTTCTCAGACAGGCACTTTTCCTGTAGTCACTGATCCACAATGCTAAAGCATCCTTACGAGTCTTGTTGCAGACAGTTACAACCCTTTTTGCATCCTTGTTGCTGCTGTCGTTCTTACGTTACTTCGCTCCTTCTTTATGTAACGAACGATTTATTTATTCTGTAATGGCACATTACAGCCCTGTAACTTCTATCTTTAGCATGTCCAGAAATCCAACTTTTTTGTGCGATGGTTAGCCTCTTCCTCTGCCTTTTGGGTGCTACCGCAGGTGCCTTTGATGGTGCAGAAAGATGTATGTAAATTTGGGAAGCTGAACACATTCTGTAATGTGACACAGCATGGAGGAGATTGATTGACAATACTCTACAGCCAATTAGGACGCAGAACACAATGCGCTCTAAAAAATCATGTCAAATTGCACAAAAGAATTAATCTGTGAAACTGCCACTGCCTTGTGAACATCAAAAAAAAAGTTGCCATGGTAACTTGCTGCTGTAAACAAGCTTGCAAAAGGCTAGGATGTAATGGTCAGAGTGTGTCCATCGAGTGTGTATTCACATGGAATGGAAAAACGAATTTTGTGTTAATTGCTCCTAAGGAGCCTTTCACACAGGATGCGCTTTTCCTTTGTGTTACCATTTTTTCTATTGTGTTTACTAAGTAAATACAGGCTTAATGGACGTGTTTGGACATTACGCTAGTGTCTCACTTTTTTTTTTTTTTAAATGCTTTGTATGGGTGTACTGTGTTTTTTAAACACCGTGTCAAGTTGAAAGTACTTCAAATGTCACACGCAGCACAGCTCATCACTGTCAGTTCCATAGCAGTGGACCAATCAGAGGAACTCGGAGGCAGGGCAACCGTTGCAAGTTTCTGTTTACAGGCACTTTGTGATTGTGTCCAGATACACTTGTGCTTTATGCTGCAGGTTTTTCAAACCATTCCAAACCTTTGTCTCTTGCGTTTTCCGAAGCCCTAAGGCTGCATTTTTTTATTCAAAAATATAGTAAAATAACACCATTGTAAAATAATATTGCAATTCAATATAACTGTTTCAATATATAATTAGAGTGTACTTTTTATTTAACTGATGCAGCATTTTTGTCAGGGTTCAAATGAACAATAGAAATATTTTGTATAAAAGTCATTCTTTCATTATTGAACAGAACATATCACCTTATAAAGTAAAACAAATACTAACATTTTACGCTTACCTGATTTCACTAAGTAGGGCATGTTCCTGGATTAACATCTATGTTGATCCTGGAACAACATACCAATCAGGCAATCAGAATTAAGAGATACGTTTACCATTTATGTTAAGTTTAGGCTTATGGTTAGGTTTATGCACTTCTACTTTATCCAACCATTATTCCCCTCTGATTTTGGTAATTTGCAGTTATGGTTGGGTTTAGAAGTAGGGAATAGGTATGGATTACATTTTCCAACAAAAATGATGTTCCAGGATTAACATAGATGTTAATCCAGGATCACATCGTATTGGCAAGATCAAGAAATCCAGTAAAAAAATAAAAAGCCTAATAAATTCAGTAAATCCAAAGATTTTTCAAGTGGCCTCTTAGAGCTCTATTTTAACGATCTAGGTGCAAAGTCTAAATCGTATGGCGCAAAGTCATTAAGGGCGTATCCAAATTCACTTTTGCTATTTTAAGGACTAAAAAAATCTGCTTTGTGCCGCGCTGCATGGTCTAACAGGGTTGTGCTTATTCTCTTAATGAGTTATTGGTGTGTTTTGAGAATAAACCAATCAGAGTCTCATCTCCCATTCCCTTTAAGAGTCAGTTGCGTCATGCCATGGCACTTTTGCTATTTACATGGCAGACTTTGTAAGTGGAAAAACTGAATGCTTCACTAGCGAGAAAACAGTTAAACAGCCCATCTGCAGCAGGGATAAAGAATGAGTCTCCTCCAATCGGCTTTTACTTTCACTTTTTTTTTCTCTCTTTTGTGGATAAAGAAACAATGTTGTACGCACAGACATCCATTAGCCTACATAATTAATTTAGTTTGTTAAGCTTTGATAAAGATTTGTTTAAAAACTATTACTAAATTCAGTTCTAATTTCCAGCAAACAATTAAAAGAACAGTAATAACATAGTGTGTGGTTAGAAAACTGGGTTATATCCAAACTCACGTGCTATTCTTACGCCCCATATGGTCCAAAACCTGACAGGTGGTCCAATCTAAGCGTGTTTTAAAAAAAACAAATATAAATATGCATGTAATAAATAATACTACTAATAACAATAATATTATACAAAAGCAAGTTGTTGTGAATAAACTGAAAAAAAGCCCCCGAGATGAAGGCATTGTGGCAGTGGTTTTTATATTTATGTAGAAATCAATTATTTTTGTAATATTTTATTCCTTTAATTATTTTTCATTTGTAAAGATATTTGTGTATTGCTGTACATCCTGCGTGTTTTAAGCAATGTGTAAGTGAGGCGCATGACTAACGTGCTCTGCACTAGACTTTAGACCTGCTTTCAGCTGGTCTATTGCACAGTCTATTTTAGTTCCTCAAAATAGCAACGCGCCAACAATGTGCCATAATACACCTTTTCTCAACCAGAACACCTATGAGTCCACAAAATAACGCAAATAGTTTTGCAATTTTAACAACGTGGCGGAAAACAGGAAAATTAGGGTTGCGTCGGGTAAAAATACCACGTCTTGCGCCTTATTGCACCAGGTTTATGATAGGGCTCATAATTTCCATTGCTGTGTATAAAGTTTAAAAGTAAAGAATTAGGCCCAATCTCAATTCTACCCCTTAGCCACCCTTCCCCTTACCCCTACCCCTTGTTTTGCACATTAGCGTGAAGGATTAGGGGTGTCCCTCTTTTTAGCTTAAAGATTTAGGGCTAAGGAGAAGGGCTAGATACCCCTTGAAACTGATATTTTTCAGGACCATACTTAAAACCAAGGGTTATAAAAATTCCCAGAAGACACCATCTACGACAGCAGCATGGCTGCACACGGAGATAAGGAGATGCACAAATTAGTATTTTTTTGTCATTATTATTAATTTTTACAAATAAACACGTTTTAATGCATTCATAACCACGTTCGTGTTTTACCATCATGCTTTAAAAAAAGCACTAAAATAAAAACTGATACATTTCGCTATCTATAATCCCTAGTAGTAACTCCTGTACAGCAGTCCCTCAACATTGTCACTCGATGACACTCAAATACCCTGTCAGAACAGTCTAGTGTCTGAGAATGACCTTTTCACAGTGTCTGCTATAATGTTAATGTTGTTTTTGTGTGTTTACATAGATGCATATGGCCACAAAGTAAATGCGCAGTACAGTTACAATCTTATCGCCACATTAGATCATCATGATAACATAATGTATGCCTTCAGTGATTTCCTGAAGTTAAATACCAAAAAATAACACAACTAGAATAACTACAGCAGTCATGATTGTTGATCTTATAAGAAGCAAGAGATCGCGATGATGTATGATGATGTGTGCAGGTGTTGTAGTGCTGTCCCATTTCTTAGGGGTAAATTTTGAAGCCCTTCCCCTTCACACTCTGTTTCAAGGGCCAAGGGGAAGGGGTACAAAATAGATTTGGGATTGGACCTTAACGTAGTTATCTTTTTATTCTGAGTGAAAAAAATATCTTTCTGTTTCCTTTTCTTTCTTTCTGTTTTATATCTTGTGATTATGGGATGATATGTGACCTTATCTGCAGTAGTTAGTTTTTTTTTCTGTGAGATTTCCCCTATTATGCTTTTTGCCATTTATGTCTGTATGTTTGCTTTGCTTTTAGCATTCTGTGTTGCTAAATACAAACTAGACAACTATATCATTAAAGTTTATGATATAATCATTATATAAAAAGTGCCACGTTGAAAGTCATGGAAAAATCCAAAGTGTGATCAAACCACACACGAGCACGGTGGATCATCTGATGCGAAACGCAGATGACTGAAGACTGAACAGGCTCCAATTAGTCCATTTTTTGTTGTGTCAGAAGTCACACGCTCGCGTCCAAGGCGCCGAAGCATGTTGAATGTGCTTTCTAGCCTCTCCATCCCATCTTCAGGGCCCCTGCTATCAGACGATTGCGTGTTTTACTGTACGTCGTCCAGATACTCCATCTGTCAGATTGTGTTCCAGCTCGACAGACATGATATCACAAGCGTGTCAGATATTACATCCACATGTTGAACCACTATGCGAGAACACAGCACATGACAGGTTATAAAAAAGCACGACCCTGGAGTAATGTGCATTGAAGATGGCTGAATGTACGTTTCTTTTATTTATTTATTTATTAAGGTTATTTTTTTGTCTGTGCATGCGATTAGATGAAATCAATCAAAGCTATCGCCAACATGGGGATATATCCATGTTTTCCTTTTAATGTTCTGGACAACAAAACCTATGACGATGCCTAGAGCTATATGACAAGTGAAATATTTATCCACTTCAATCCAAAGGCCAAGCATACAGGAACACACGAGTCGGTTTTAACATGTTGATGGCTTGAAAGCTTTGTCTATTTTTTAAGATATAAACTTGCAATCAATGTTTGCATGAGTTCTATGGCTTTTTATTCATGCAAAACAATTATAATAATAATTACGATGGCTTTATTAGAGCTTTTTTTTTTACGAGGAGGCTGTTAAAGTGACGTGATTTTTAAGTGCATCTAAAGTCGGAAGGTTTATTGTCGTGGTGATTGCCAAATGAGAATGACATGTAGTGAAACGCACGATCTAAAAATCATAACGTGTGTGTTTAGTGTACTGCGAAGTAATCCTCGCACCTGTGCGTCCACGTCAGTTTTTCTGTTTTATTTTTTTTTTCCTTTGGAATGAGATGAATTTTTCTTGCTGTCTTCACTGATGTAGCATTGAGTTACAGACCTAAATATGCAGTGCATTTATGAATCATTACAGACGTTTTGTACTCCTCGGAGGCTTTCGGGGTCTGGATTTCTCATCTCAGGCCCGGGGTGGAGGCTGGAGGATGTAACATTTAAATACCTCACTAAAACGACGACGTGAGATGTGATTTGATCCAAGAGAGTTGAACCGAGTCCCCTCTTTACAAACTATACTGCGTTTAAAACAAAAGCGGAATATATACAAACCCCGCAGAGGCTATTTCACTGTTTGAACACAGACGTTTGACAAAGAACGTCCACAAACCATGAAACGGGTTAATGATATGATTACGCTAAAATGAAAAACCTAAATCTGGCAGTGTCCGCACGGTTAGTCAAGAATAGCGAATTACCTAAAAGTAGCGTTCAGCTGGGGATTTTATTGGCTCGCTGCAAAACAAAGTGTTTTCATATGTTCTCCATCATGGTGGAGTACAATGGATTTTTTAAAAAACAAAACAAAGCAGATTATTCTACACTCTTCAAAATAAAGGTTTCGAAAGAATGGTTTTTTGTTGTTGTTGTTGCTGCAATGCCATTTTCGGTTCTTTTTTTTTTTCGAAGATGAGATTATCGTAGTACATTTTAAACAATAGGGGAGAACGGGGCACATACCTGTCAACATTGCAATGTGAAAATAAGGGATATGACCACCATAACAGCCACCCCCCACCCCCTTAAAAAGCTGCCCAAATTATTAAATATGTTCTTCTGGAGCTGTTTCATTGTAAATAAACAGTTAAACAGTCAGTAATATGTTTTATTATTATTATTTACAAAAGAAAAAATAAATAGTATACATTAGCAGCAAATACATTAGCAAATACAGGTAGTTTAGCTTATTAAAATTAATAGCTATTACAAATAGAATCAAGTTATCAAATCTCATTAATCTTTCCTCAATGTATAACTTAAACATTCTGATTAAAGAGCAACAAATGAATCTCTTGTTTCGATTTTTTTAGTTTGATTACATTAAATAACAGAGGTGTCACTTTAAAAATGCACACATCTACTGTAGCTTTTTATGCTCATTTAGGATAAAATTAGTTGTTTAAAAAAAAAACAAAAAAAAAAACAGATTGACATCTTTAGATGTTATTATTATTAACAGTGGTGGAAAGAGTACTGAAAAATCGAACTCAAAAGTACCATTACTTGCCTGAAAATGTAGTGCAAGTAGTATCTGTTGTAAATATTACTCAAAGTATGAGTAAAAAGCTGATGCATTTACATGTAATCTGCGGATGTGTGTAAACGTAACATTCTGTAGTGCATTTAGTTATTGCCCGGGAGTCACACGTCATAAGACGTTAATATTAGGTTTGATTTAGGTTGTGATGTCAGGTGACCAAAATTCAAGGTCTAGCCAGCATCTAAGGGCAATGTTATTTTGACGTCCATTAACAACGTCAAATGACGTTGATATTTGGTTATTTTATGTTGTAAGAAAGTGACCAAAATCCAACGTCGAGCCAACATCTTAAACCAACGTCATCTTTACGTCAAATACTGACATTTATTCATCAGATTTGGCAATCAAAATCCAACGCCTGGTAGACGTTATAGTGGTAACGTCCACACAACGTCAAGCTGTAACATCAATAGACATTAATATTTTGTTGGTTTTAATTTGGATGTTGTACATTGACGTTGGCCTGACGTTGAGTTCTGATGTCACCCTGATTTTCATTTCTAAAAAACAATGCAACAACCATGACATTAGGATACAACGTCAATCTGAGGTCATGTTGACATCTTGTGCCTGCTGGGTGTTTAAGGCCATTTTGGTTATCATAAAGTAAACAACTGTCATCTTCTTATCAGTGTGACATGCATTTAAACTGTCTCTGGGTCAGTGCAAGTAAAGAGTTTGGACAGCTTCTTGGATACTTCTAATGCTTCCCAACAGTTTGCTGCAATTATAAATCGCCCATGTCTTGAGGTAGTTCATTATGATGTGATTTACTTTCTATGTGCGATTTGATTGGACGGGAATCACAGGACTGATTTTTCTAATCCTAATCGACAAGAAAAAGTAAAGTAGTGACTGCAGGTTGAAGGAAAATAGTTGAGTAAATGTACCAATACAGCAATAAAAATGTACTCAAGGGAAAGTAAAAGTACACATTTTTAAAACTACTTAGTAAATTACAATTCCTGAGAAAAACTACTCAATTGCAGTAATTTGAGTATTTGTAATTAGTTACTTTACACCACAGATTATTAATTATGTGTATATGTCTGTTCAAACACGCACCCAAAACTCAGACTTTCGCTCCGCTTTAAATCACGTGTACAGAATCTGTTTGGGAAACAGCATCTATTTATCTCTATGGAGCATGCACACATGACTGTTTTGGTGATCGCATAGGAGGGCCGACGGCACCTGTAATGAAAAGGAACAGAAATCGCTCTGTTTTTATATTTGTTTCAAAGTGTGTTCATGCCTAAATAAAACTAAAGCACAGAACAGACTCACATTTAAGAGCAAGGGGCGTCTTCTGGTGGTTGCGTATAGGTAGGATCGGCTCTTGTTTATTGTCATCCTTCATAGAAACATTGAAAAATATAGGAGAAATACTGGAAATAAAAATACGGGAAAACTTTCATTGAGATTCTCCCGTATTTTAGTTCTATATCGCTATCATCCTGTAAAGATATTTTGAGGACTGATAGGTATGGCGGGAACAAAAGTAACATTTTTCATAAAAAACAATTTTAAAAGATAGCAGAAGTATATTTTTAACTCACAACAGTGGTCTCGATCAAAATCAGCTGTTATTTTGTATCAGTGCAAAACAACTCCAATATAACTTCACTTTAAACAAAAGTTGCACATTGTTACTTTTGACCCTATAGACAGGGATGAAAGTAACACACAGGTGGGTCAAAGGTAACACAACAATATTTGCTATATTTACTGGCCTAATCTTCTTTATTTGAAATATATCACATATATCTGAATATGACCTTGTTAATGTTCGCTTGAAACACATTTTGTCCTATATTTTTACAATAAAATATTAAACAGCATTTTTATTTTAAATTTCAGTTCCATCAAATGATTCTAAAGCAGTCCAACAATGCAAAATGTTAACATATTCTACAATTTATAAATATTTTTTTTTATAATTATTAGCAATATGCATTATTTTTTTTAAAACATCAGAATCCAAATACTGCAAACTCTAATGTGGAAGAGGAAAAATAATATATGTCTATAGCAGTGGGACATAAATAAGAGTGTTCCTTTCGTCTCCACAGGAACTCTTGCCATTTAAACCTGATTTACTTTTAAAACATTGCAATCTTAAGGATGTGTTATTGCACTAAATAACCTGTAAATTGATCATTACTGTGATGCATGAAAAGTGAAACAAAACTTGTAATAAGGAAAAAAAAAGATTACAATAATTTACTTGTTGCACTTAAAAACAGAAATTTGGAGCTAACTGCAAATATCACATGATATCTGGCAGCTCCATCAAGTGTTGCATGCTGAATGTGCTGTTATAGCCTTGAAAGCAAATGTTGTCAGGGCTTCGAGAAAATCACTTTACTTTACTTTACTTTACTTTACCACTTTACCTTCGTCCCCACTTTTTTTACTTTTAAAGGGGCTGGAAATCCTTGATATGTAGTCACACTGGCAGTTGTTCATTGAACTGCAGATTATAATTTGTAACACTGTACGATAAAGCTGTATTAGTTAATGTATTTACCTAATACATGAAGTAAGAATGAACAATACATTTATTACAGTATTTATTCATCTTTGTTAATGTTAGTTAATGATTATTTATTTATTTTTTTACATTTGATGTTCTTGTTAACCCACAGTGCACTAATTCATGTTAACAAGCATGGATTTGGAATTTAATGATTTATTAGTAAATGTAGATTATATTAATAAATGCTGTACAAATATTGTTATTATTAGTTCATGTTAGTAAATACATTAACTAATGAAACCTTTTATTGAATACTGTTACAATAGATTAATCACATTATATCTCAGACTATATAAACTATATAAATCTGGCTATGAGAGGGCTTTTTGTAAAAAAAAAAAAAAAAAAACTATTTCCCTGTTTTCTTGCAAAATATGCTCCATTAATTAGATTACATAAGTTTTTAAATAGCTTTGAATTAAAGATATGTTTTGAACAGACTTATTAAAGTTTGATTTCAGCAATGCAATAGAACCATCATTTTCTTTGAACAGTTTTTAAAATAATACCCTGTCAGTGATAAGATCTCATAAAGAATCTTTGATTGCTTAGTATGAGGAACATAAAAATAATAATATAAGAAAACCTTTTGTATTATAGACTTGTTTGCAATGTGAAAGTTCTACGGATGTAAAGTTTCTTCATGAAGCCATAAAAAACCTTATTTTTAAGAGTGTATTGTGATTTAAGTACTAAAAACCAGAAACCCCAAAGTTTGAATCATGAATCTAAAATGTAAATTTAAAGGTTCAAAAAGAACATTTTCTGAACAATTCTTAATTTACTTTTGTTCTACTATAATGGAATTTTAGTGCATTTGAATTGCTCTTTGAATGTTAAAAATCCTTCACAGAGCCATCAGTTGCAGTAAAGAACCTTTACAGGAATATATTATAACTCAATTGAAGATGTAGTTAAAAACAGACACGCCGATGTCCAAAAAAAAATATAATAATAATGCACTATGAAATTTGATTCATAAAGACATTCTGCTTTAAGAGGGGACTTTTGACCGGTCAGGCATGTAAAGACAAGCCCCCCTCATGTAAAGAAGCACTGGTGTGTATTTTCTGTATGTTTTCTGAATGCTGTGCGTCTCATAGGGCTGCCATGTGTCTGTATTTTCTGGTGTTGGTGCTCGGTGTGTGAAAAGTTTCTTCTGAAGTGACGCTTCTTTTCTGAGTGTGTTTCTAAGTCACTTCTTTGATCTGTGTGTTTAGTGGAGGGGAGGGGCAAGGGGCGTGGTCTGTGCCCCAGAAGCCCCGCCCAGCCCACTTGGTTGTGCTTACAACTATATATATATATATATATTCTTTTGTGGAACTTGACACACCTGAAACGATTTTTGTATACATTTGTAAAATAATGTTGTAACAAAATAAAAACAAACAAAAAAAAAAGTTTGTAAAGTTTACAAATGTGTAATTCTTGTGCAAATACAATATATTCACAATAAAAGGTTTATCATTATTACCACTGGGTTTAGTATTGTAGTTTGTTCAATTGTTTCATGTTTTGTCTATTATATTATGCTTTTTATTTGTATAAGTGTGTGTACAGAGAAGAATACATCATTAACGCAAATTTCTAATCAGCCAGTCACATGGCAGCAACTCAATGCATTTAGGCATGTAGACATGGTCAAGACGATCTGCTGCAGTTCAAGCCAAGCATCAGAATGGGGAAGAAAGGTGATTTAAGTGACTTTGAACATGGCATGGTTGTTAGTGCCAGATGGGCTGGTCTGAGTATTTCAGAAACTGCTGATCTACTGGGATTTTCACTCACAACCATCTCTAGGGTTTACAGAGAATGGTCAGAAAAAGAGAAAATATCCAGTGAGCGGCAGTTCTGTGCGCACAAATGCCTTGTTGATGCCAGAGGTCAGAGGGGAATAGCCAGACAGGTTCTAGCTGATAAAAAGGCAACAGTTACTTAAAAACCATTACAACCATTACTACTCATTACAACCGAGGTATGCAGAAGAGCCTCTCTGAACGCATAACACATCCAACCTTGAGGCGGATGGGCTACAGCAGCAGAAGACCACACCGGGTGCCACTCCTGTCAGCTAAGAACAGGAAACTGAGGCTACATTTCGCACAGGCTCACCAAAATTAGACAATAGAAGATTGGAAAAACGTTGCCTGGTCTGATAAGTCTTGATTTCTGCTGCGGCATTCGGTTGGTAGGGTCAGAATTTGGTGTCAACAACATGAAAGCATGGATCCATCAATGGTTTAGGCTGGTGATGGTGGTGTAATGGTGTAAGGGATATGGTGGTGTAATGGTGTAAGGGATATCACACTTTGAGCCCATTGTGTCATTGCCACAGCGTACCGGAGTATTGTTGCTGACCATGTCCATCCCTTTATGACCACAGTGTACCCATCTTCTGATGGCTACTTTTAGCAGGATAATGCGCCATGTCATAAATTGTGATTCATCACAGACTAGTTTCATTAACATGACAAGGAGTTCACTGTACTCAAATGGCCTCTACAGTCACCAGGAATGTGGCGGAACAGGAGATTTGCATCATGAATGTGCAGCTGACAAATTTGCAGCAACTGTATGATGCTATTATGTCAATATGGATCAAAATCTCTGAGAAATATGTCCAGTACCTTGTTGAATCTATGCCATGAAAGATTAAGGCAGTTCTGAAGGCAAAAGGGGGTCCAACCTGGTACTAATAAGATGTACCTAATATAGTGGGCGGTGTGTGCGTGTGTGTGTGTGTGTGTGTGTGTTTGTCAAAAATTACTTATGATAATCGCATTCAAATTAAGTTTGTATTTGTTGTATTTGCACAATGTGTGTATATACACTCTGAATAAATATTGTGTGTATATAAATAAATAAACATGTCTAAAAAACAAATAATACAAAAAATAAATATTGACAAATATATTTATATGTAATGTGTATAAGATATAAATATATTTTTTATATAAATAAACATTTTCTCAAATACTGTATATACATCTTTTTTTGTATTTATATGTATAAGAGTTTATATATATATAAACCTGCAAGAAAGTATCTCCTATGATGTATTTGCAGCTCTCCAGAAATGTTTAAAGCAGTACGTTTTCAGAATGAGCCTGTGTTGAACAATTCATAATATATTCAATACTCTAATATTAAGCAGCACAGCTGTTTTTATCATTGATAATGACAAGATATTTAATAATGATAAGATAAACATGATGTTGGTCATGTTTGAGTCAATGGCAAGACTGGTGCGATTAGTTCTTTGGTTTCAAGAGTGTGCTATGTTTATCTGTGATCAAACTAGCAACATTTGCTCGGCTGACAAACTTTCTGTTCTGATGTAGATGTCAGAGACATCAGAACGATCAGATTAGCATTTGGTTCCTGTGAGCCAGTGCTGAGGTCTTGTGCGGAGCCTCAGAGGCCTCTGGGGGCCACAACTATAGTCTCAGCATCCAATTATTGGAACCACAGAGGTGTGCAGAGGCTGTCCTGGTGGCAGCTTTTGCAAAGGTTACACATTCACTGAAAAAAATGGTTCATTAGATTTACAAATTTTTTGTAAGGTAAGTGATTTATATGGGCTAAATTTATATATTTATATGTGCTAAATTTAAACAAAATAAGTTGAAAATTACTACATTTTTTATTTATTTTTTTTATTCAGCTCATATAAATTGTTTGCAATCACTTACCTTAAAAAATAGTAAATTCAATGAATCACGTTTTTCAGTGTTTGGTTCAGAAAATTTATAGTTGAAAGTATGTATAGTAAACTTTTACATGTGAAAGAAAAATTGGTATTTTCCTTTAACTTTTTCACTAAGTTAACTTTATTTATTTATTTATTCATTTGTTTACTTGCAGTAAAAGCTGCTTCATCAACGATGCATAAATATATCAAAAGTGTTAAGTAAAGGTATATATTTAAAAATAATTCCAATGAATTTAATAATAATAATTCCAATTAGTTTTACTAAATCCAATCAATATTTGGTATATACTTTCCATATAGTTTCAATATAGTTTTAACAATAAAAAAGTTCAGATTTACTATACAGTTATCCAAATGGATGATAATAGTAATAATATTTTTCCTGAAATCATCACATTAGAATGATTTCCAAAAGATCATGTGACACTGATTACTGAATCATGATTATGTAAATTCAGCTGTACATCACAGCAATAAGTGAAGTTTATTTATAAACTAATTTCGTCAGGATCACGTGCTTATGATTTACCATGACTGGTCCCGCATTAGCTAATGCATGATTCACCAATCGGATGATTCCTAACTCACCAAAGATTTTTACCTCAGTCATCTTTGTCTTAAAGGATCCCCCCTTCCACCCCTACTCCTCCTCTCTTTTCCTTGATAGGGCAACGCGACAGCCCAGTGGTTAGCACTGCTGCCTCTAAGCAAGACTGTCAATAGTGCAAGTCTCTAACAGGACAGTCTATGTTTCTGTGTGGAGTTTACATGTTCTCCCCATGCTCGCGTGGGTTTCCCCCGAGTTCTCCGGTTTCCTCCCGCAGTCCAAAAACTTGCGACATACTGTAGGTGAATGGATCAAACCAAATTAGCACCATGAGCTCTTAATTAACAGTATATCTCTCTGTAGCAATCCCTAATTTGTCATTAGCCATAAATAAGCAGGGGAGTTCTTGAGTCCTACCTGAGCTCAAACTCCCCTCTTGAATTGCAAATGGGAGGGAGCCCTGGGCTTGAGGATCTTTTGAGCTCAGGGCTCTCTCCCAGGACAGCATGCCAAACACGCTTTATTGTTTATTAATTAATTATTTATCATCAGCTGAGTGTGAACTCTTGAAGTACATTTTAAAACATATTTAAAAAGAAAGCAGGTATTTTAAATTGAGAGGAAAAACACTATAGCAGTGTTACTGTATTTTTAGAACAGTAGGTAGTTTACACGTGGGTTACAAGTTACTTTTTTGACATGTTTAGATACACTCATAGATTTCAGCTCCATTTCATCCTGCATTTAGCTTACAGATGTTCTATTATTTGAATGTTTTTATTCATATTTCATGCAGGATGTGCAAGTAGCGACCAGTAAAGGAGGTCATACAAACACACACATACAGTACATACACACACACACACACACACACAAACAATCAGAGAGAGAGAGAGAGAACATTAGACATGCTCTCTGGCTGAACTCCTGACCTCAGAGCTCAGACTGGTAATTGTTGAGAGCCGGTTTGAGGTTTGTGTGGCTGCTGTTTGTTTCTGTAAGGAGTGTGAGGGTCACCAATTAGTTCCTGTCTCCTAATAGAGCACAGATTTACACAGGACAGCAAGAATGCTACGTTCACATCCAGGTGGACAACTCAATACCAATCTTGAACATTTAGTCAACTTGTAAAATAAAATCACTAAATGAATCTGTAGCATGGCAACAAAATAATTTGATGAATAGTAGATTAATGTGATATTTAGGTATCCTATGAACTCTTGTAAATATATTATTTGGAATTTCAGTTAAACTCAATGCAATACTTGTTAAAAATGCTACACACACTTGCAGTTGCAGACAGCATTATTAGCCCTAAATTTTAATTCAATTTCAAATATTTCAGAAGGAATATTTAACAAAGCCAGGACTTACTTCTTGGTATTTCCTGTTATATATATTTTTTTTTTGTGTGGAGAAATCTTATTTCTTTTATTTTGAGTGGAATAAAAATAATTTATTAGCACAAACTTATAAATAAATAAAACTGCTAAGGTCATTAATACTATAATATTTTTTATGAGTTTGAGTTTGCTTGCTAAATACTATAACATTGCTTGAGTTTTTCCCCCAGTTGGCTACAGAACAAACCACTTTTGTCAACCCAGGCTCGTTTTTGTTTTCGCGAATCCACCAGAGGCCGCTGTGTATAATTTTTCAGATCTCAAATTTATCTCGCGAGTGCTATTTGCATCTGCTGTACTCGCATAAATCCACCAGAGGCCACTGACGACTGACTGACTGACTGACTAACTGACTGACCGACCGATCCCCTCACCAACCCCATTCCCTAAACCCAACCAATAGTGTTTTTAAAAAGCACTGATTGACCAGCCCACCCACTTCCCTAAAACCAATCGACAGTGTTTTCAAAAGCAATCCAGAAAAAGAAAAGCCCTCGCCTAGTTTTCACCACGTTTTCAAATTTTACCACAATCTCACCCTGTTATTTACTTGTTTATTGAAATTTTTTTACTTCTGTTTTTGTCTTACCTGCTTTTTGGAACCGTTCTTCCCGGTCCACTCTTCTCTGCGTCTGCACTGATGTATGCTGTGAGCCACTGGACAAACTGGTAACAGTGGAAAAGCTGGCCACATGGAGGTAAGCGATCAGCTGCTAGCGCAAAAAGAAACCGCGTCATACCGCCCTATAGTGTTCGTTTTAGAGAGCAAATGCAGCCGTATGTACTTCTGGCTACATGATTTGCTATCTCCAGAAATGTATATAGGGCTACATTTTCAGAATGAGCCTATGTTGACTGTTGTCCAGTGACTTGCCTAGTTACATAATAATCTAATTTACTTCGTTAAGCCTTTAAATTGCACTTTATGTTAAGTACTAGTATCTCAGAAATTGACTAGTAAAATAGTATGTGCTCTCATAATGGAAAAGACAAAAGAAATGAGTTACAAAATACAAGATTGAGTTAATAACAACGAATCTATGAATTTTGATTAATGAATACTTTTAAAGTAAAACTTTAGTTAAAAGGGACCTATTCTACCCATTTTTACAGGATGTAAAATAAGTCTCTGATGTCATCTAGAGTGTTAATGGGACGTTTCAGCCTAAAATTCCCCACAAATAATGTTTTAAAACTCTTTAAAACTGCCCCTTTTAGACTTTGATCCTAATTATGCCATAATTGGTGACTGTCGCTTTAAATTCAAATAAGATTGTGCTCCTAGTGCTCTTTTCAAATGAGGGCGGAGCTACAAATGCCTATGTGTCAGCATAACAGCAGATTCAAAAACAAGACTAAGGCTACGTTCACACTTAGAAAAGTCCCCCCTTAAAACGAAAGTGCCTCTCCTTTGCGCAAGGATCCCCTATCTACAACACCCACGACTCTCTATAGCTTCACAATCAACCCATGCCACAATCGTTAACCAGATTGTTTAACAAGCACTAGTTTTGCCTTTAGAATATTTTTCAAACTGAACAACAAACTTTCTGTGTTAAAGTAATTGCCCTGTGTGCCATTATACTATGCTGCTGAGGTAAAAGTCACATGAAATCCGACCCTTCACACTGCGGCCGCATTGCAAAACATCAGATCTGTGTCTAATTTAATACTACATATGAAAGTGGCACAAATCTGAAGTGGAAAGATTACAGTAAACTATGAAAATGATAAACACATTTTATAAATAATCAAAAATACAACAATTTTATTCAAAGCTGAAAAAGGATGGTCAATAAACATACCTGCAACTATAAAATGACCCATATAGTTCATAGAGAGTTCAAGTTTTTCTGGAGTTTTCTTGCAAAACTTGCCAAACATCACTCTCTTACACACATACTCAAGCAAGCAAACACTGAGATAAATATAGTCTGCAGTACAAATAGTAGTTGTAAAATAAAAGTTAGTTTGCTTTTGATAAAATGACTGAGAAGATTTAAAAAGATAAATACATCACTTTTAAAGTGCTTTAAATTACTTTATTACTTGTTTATATATATATTTTATATATATATATATATATATATATATATATAGAAGTTTTCCAACGTTACTAGCCACTCTGCATTTTCACTAGCCACAATTTTGTTGTTGGGAAAATATTTTTATAT
Source organism: Danio tinwini (assembly GCA_903798205.1). Classification (NCBI taxonomy): domain Eukaryota; kingdom Metazoa; phylum Chordata; class Actinopteri; order Cypriniformes; family Danionidae; genus Danio; species Danio tinwini. The sequence goes on from CAIGQZ010032545.1 coordinate 3,058,794, forward strand.
GCATAAATATGACTTTGACATGCTAAAATTACTTGATTTAGATTTTGTGTTTTGTCCACATGCCTCCTCATTCATTTCACGTTTTGTGTCGTGTATGAGCAAATGGGTCATGGTTTCATAGTGTTATACTGCAAATAGTTTTTATTTTACATGACTTTTCAGAACTCAAAATTAAGGACTTACTTAATTTATTTCTGACCATACCAAACAATAATTGTTTTTTGGCCACAAATTTTAAATGTGTCAAAACAAGCTGAATAGCTATATACTATACTTTTTATTTAACAAACAATTCTTTAAAAAAAAGAAAAGAAAAACAATTGACTTTTAAAAATAATTAATGTCATGTATCAACAATATGCACAGTAATCTGTCCTCACTAAAGGTCTCTTAGATCACCAGTTAACTACACATACATGGAGAGTTAATCTCATATTAAAGCAATGTTGTTGTAAAAAAGTGATAATTAAACCATATTAACAAAAATAACCGTAGGCAAAAGAAAGCAGGTGAAAAACATACTGTGTGTGACAATGAAAGAATGTTTACATGGTTAATGGCAAATAATGATCTGTTCAAAGCGAAAGCAACTGGTGCTGCTTACAAAAAGACATATTTGGAGCTTTTGAAAGCAGCAAGACGGTGCATTAGCATAGCTTTTTGTCTGGTCTATATGAAAGAGAACCGATCACAGTTGCGTTTCATGCACGGTTGCTTCAAGCAAAAAAAAACACAATTTAAAATTATTTTCAACCAGCCAAAGTGGCTAGTGGAAGTGTCTGTCTTACCTGCCAAAGCTGAAATCTACCCGCATTTGGCGGGTTGGCTGGTGTTAATGTTAAGCCATATATATATAACTAAATGTATGTATTTTTTTTTCTCATAAGACCTGAGCATCCCTAAAATTAAAATCCTAAAATCGCCCCTGATCTTAATAAAAGCTAAGTAATGAGCCAGTAGTTACTGTACTAGCATGAATTGTTACCTAAACTAAAGTGTATAACATAACATTGTATAACAATACAATAAAGCAGCTACAGTGCAAATGCAAGTTGAGCACATGAATACCAGTCAAACATTGTCAGACTCACCTGCCAACAATAAACCAATGAGCGCATGAAACCCAAAGTCCTCTATATCTTAACAGTCCTGCAAATATTGATGTGCTGCTTTATTAAGCAATGCAACAGGGTCTTTTCTTCATCCTTAGGTCATTTCCATGCCTCAGTGGCTAGTCGTAAAGATCCATGCAACCACTCAAATTGAACAGCCTTCTTGCACAGAGAGAAGAGAATTAGTCCTAATTTAGCCCTAATGAAATATTGATGAGTGTATATTGTGTTGTATGTGCTGTGTTAAAGCGAGAGCCAGTGTTCATGACTGCCAGACCTTTCAGATCATTAAGTGCTACATGTTATTCTCATTACGGAGCTGTATGGTAATTAGTCATTAATATGTAAAGGGCCTGCAGGGATCCTCTGGAGCTTTATTAACGGGCGAATGACATGGTATCCAGTCAAATAAACACGTGCTTTTAAAGTGCCAGCAGCCTCCTTTTTTTAAAGCATAACTTCAATTGGCAGGGCATTGGTTCATGTGCGGAATTGATCTGAAACATGATCGTGTAATCATCTACTCTTACCTCACCGACTGCTACGCTTCTTTCTCCTCGACTCATTAAATTGCCAAGACCCATATAAGCTATGGGCTGGATTTGTAGGCATTACATCTGCATTACAAATTACAAAGTTCACCTTTATTAGTCTTCTTGTCTTGCTGTCAAGAGGAATGACATTCCGACTTTGAGAATTCTAGCAATCAGGGAAGGGAAAACAAGGGCCTCTGTGCCATTCTAAGGAATATCGGATACAATGATACAAGAAATCACCTCTGGCTGACATGGTGTTGGTAGTTGCTAGGGTTTTGCTGTGTGGTTGCTAAGGTTTTTACAGTAGTATAGTATCTTATATATCTTTAAGCGTAAATATTAGAGCAATGCAACAGATGCAGAGAGATGAGGCAGGCAGGTGGTGTAGCAGAGGGAGAGCGATCTTACACACAGTTCAAATGGCAAGTATCAGATCTTCAGTCACACGCCAGTAAAGCTTAGTTACTTCCCTTAAGCAGTAATGTTTGCATCCTCAGAAGAAGGACATCCATGGAAGAATACGAGAGGAAGAGGGAGAGTCCTTGAGGGTGAACCATCTAACGTCGATTCCAGTCGGTGAGTGAATAAAGGAGGTGAGTATATATAGTGTGTGGTGATTGCAGGTGCAGGTACTGGTCATCAGTAAGCAGGTGATTGTTCACGGGTGTGGTGAGCAGAGATGTACTAGAGACCCAGACTTAAGTAAAAGTACTCTTTAAGCATCATACTTAAGTGGAAGTACTAAAGTATTCAATATTTTTTGTTTTTTGTACTTATGTATTGCAAGTGGTTTATTAAAAATTTTAACTACTCAAGTACTGAAAGTAATAGTACAAGTATTGCACATACATATTATTATATTATTATTTTTTACTTACATATTATTACATTACATACTTATTACATATTGTGTTATGTAGTTATTAAATAAAGCAGTCAAAAGACATATTGTTTTGTTTATTTTAAATATCTTTTTGGGGCATGTGATTAAGCAGAACGAAAAGAACCATGGTTTTCGACTTAAAATAATATATATAACAGGGTCGCTGCTGGCCAAAATGGTGCCCTATGCGAAATTTTACTGTGGTGCCCCCACAGAGAAACAAAAACACACAAACATAAGTATTTAAACATGTATTTCTTTATTTATATACGTACATATGCATTTAAACGCTCGAAATTATACTTTAACATTCAAATATTTACATTACAAAATAATAGTTTACATCAAAAAACACACTGACATGTGTTCTGCTGAAGCATTCCCAATTTCAAACATTTACAAAAGGTAAGGAATAAAACCCTCTATGTACCTGTGGAGATGGACAGTCCTCAGTGCTGCATCCTGTGTCTGTACCTGTGCAGCTGCTGGTGCCTCTGGAGCAGTGCTGGTCATTTCACCTCATCTTCTTTTGTGACAAATTTCAGCATTGAACCTTCATGTACAATACAGAAGAAATTAGTCATTTAAAGAAAAAAACACATGACATACCATTAAAACAATGGGTTAGTCAAGCACACTTCACAATGTGTCTAAACTACAGTCACAATGTGGATTTAACTTGCACTATAATCTATGGTGACAATTACTGCGCCTTGCTGTCAGTATAAATCAAAAACATTTGTGGTTTTTAGAATTAAAAAGTGAATTAAAATGAGTGTGTTTAAACAAAAAACTTTAACATTCAGAAAAAAAATCATCATTAATGAATTCATGCAATAAAAATGGTTTATGGCCTGTGGCTTACAGCAATTTGACTCATTTTATATTATTGATCTTTCAGAAATCACAGAATGAGTCAGTTTTGTTATTTCATATTATAATGTACAAAAATGAAAAAACGGAATATTAAAAACACACAAATCCACTGATGTAAAGACTAAAGAGACTTTATTGTCATTGCAGTGATACAAGCAATAACAACAGCAGCAATCAAAAATGTGTAGAAATAGACAAAACATAAAACAATGATAACAGCAAAGAATTATATAATATATAATTATATATAATAATATAATAAATATATAATAATAATTAATACATACAGTGAAATCATTGTGCAGTGCATGTGTACTGTATGTAGCTGTTGTGCAAACTGAATTGTAAACTATTGCACAAGTTAATAAAAATAATTGAGTTTATGTATTTATCAGCAACATGGGGAGGAGGGGCAACGCGAAAAGTCATAGAACATGTCCTGTCATATTTTAAGCACAATGCATAGCCGCAAAGCAAGAAACTGAACGTAAACAACAAATAAGGCCGATTGGTGCAGTTTTGGCGAAGTTTAAATGTTAGCCTCACTAATCTACTTGATCAACCGAAATATGTTTTCCAGATTTGTGGATATAAGTTACCTGAAAGTGATGCACGCGATTCATCTTGTACTATTTTCCTTTTCTCGGCTCCAGACTGCTGTTGTCTTTTCTCGGGCATAGAGCTGCAACTTGTATCAATTATAATTACATGCTGCTAGCAGCTGCAACAATAATGAATCGGACCGCGCCACGCACACGCGTCTATGCAGGGCCGGCGCGTCCATAGAGGCGACCTAGGCGGCCGCCTAGAGCGGCATAATAATGAGGGCGGCAACCGCGCCCGCCGCCCAACCCAACGTACTACTAACTCATCCGCAACAACTGACATCCTAAACATACTCTACAACTGACTCATCAAACAGTCAGTTGTTTATGAGTCAGTAGTTGCGTATGTTTAGGATGTCAGTTGTTGCGTATGTTTAGGATGTCAGTTGTTGCGGATGTTTAGGATGTCAGTTGTTGCGGATGAGTTAGTAGTACGTTGGGTTCATAGAGGCTACCTAGGCGGCCGCCTAGAGCGGCATAATAATGAGGGCGGCAACCGCGCCCGCCGCCCAACCCAACGTACTACTAACTCATCCGCAACAACTGACATCCTAAACATATGCAACAACTGACTCATCAACCCCCCCCCCATCGTCCTCACTTTATGAACTGCTCAGGTTCGTTTTCACTTTCGGGTTTTGGGCAGCTTGCTAGTCCATTGCCTAGAGCGGCAGTTCGGCTTGCTTCGACCCTGCGTTTATGCGCGTACACGGAAAAAAAATTACGTCACATGTTTGTTTTTGTGTTCGCCATAAACTGAAAGTTTTAAATGTATTTAACAACATATTATCAATAAATAATTTATTTACACTCAGTTAAAGTTAATGTTAATATTTTTTGAGCAACCGAGATGGTGCCCCCCTCCGGAGTTGAGGCAGAGTTTTACAGGAGTTTTACAGTCTGTGGGCCCTACGCAGTCTGCGTACTCTGCGTAAAGGGAGCGGCGGTACAACCTGTGACAGAGCCATCTGCTGCTCTGGCAGTGATAATGTGGGTTTGGAATGATTCATAACATTTTTATAATTGAAACGAGTAACGATGCAGCACATAAAAAACTATCGGAGTAAAAGTATTAAACTCATCGAAAATATGTACTGAAGTAAAAGTAGAATTAGAAGAAAAAAAAAACAATACTCCAGTAGAGTACAGATACAGCCTTTTAGTACTTAAGTACAGTAGTGAAGTAGTTCTACTTCGTTACTACACATCTGTTAATAAATACATAATATATACAAATTTCAAAGTACACATGGACTTACAACAATACTACAATTAAACACTAACAAGTACATACCTGAGACCAACACATCAACATCCATCTCATTTCACACAAACACACTCACAGACAACTGTCAGATAAAATAATAAATACTGTATCAATATGGAGGTAAAGACAATTAAGAGAAGCAACTGTAGCAGTAATCCTTCAATCAGCAGTATACAATCAAACAACATTTTGTATAAAATAAAAAGATGAGTGAAAAAAGATCAACATTATTAATATTATTATTTTTTAATAATCACTTGTGTTCTGTGAGTGTGAACATAGTCTCATATTGAGTTCCATCAAGTGTTAAAACACACTAAAAATGTCCCATCGTCAACCACAAAGAGAAAAAACAACAACAGTGCAGGCTAATTTATTATGGCCTTCAGAAACGCTAGCGGACCTCCAGCGCTGCCTTCAATATGACCACTTGATAGATGATGTTCTGTCAGCAACTACTAGTTCAGCTGCTTTCCTGGTACCAGAACCATGACTATATACGACAGCACATTCACCTAAACCTCCCAGCCAGAAACACACACCCAAACACAAACTCAAAGTCAAAAGAAAACATGGAAGACAGAATAACACACATGTGCTAATGGCTCATCTGTTGGTCATTTAGCATCCGTGGTAATTATTATAGCAGGCTACTCGGCGGTAAGCACACAAAAACCTCCCTGACGTTTGTTTTAAGCACCTCCATCATGCTTATTTCAGAACTAATCGGGCTGAAAGGAGAGTATGTTTGTGTGTGTGTGTGCGTGTGTGTGTGTGTGTGCGTGTGTGTGTGTGTGTGTGTGTGTGTGTGTGTGTGTGTGTGTGTACAAGCTAAAACATTTACAGATGGCGTTAGCACTGCCTCATCAAGAGCTAATCACGCAAACATAGGGCCGCTGTAGATACGCTTCCCAAAAGACCAGGAGTGGCGTGTGTATTTATGCCCACGGTTTTGTAACTGTACGCTGCATGTGCCTCACTGTGTGGAAGTGTGGAGGTGTTTGTGTGCGTAGGTGTGTGTGTGTGGGTGTCAAAGGCAAGACCACACATAGTACGAGCTGACAGAAATGCACCAAAACATTTGCAGATCTGAAATACCGGTCATTCCCAGAGCTCTCAACATCTTCATGTTGATGTGTTATTGGGAGTATTTTATTATATTTATTAGCATTCAATTTATTTTTTTTACATTTTATTTTTAATTAAAGTACTTTATACACTCACTGACCACTTTATTAGGTACAACTGCTCATTAACGCAAGTTTTCCAATCAGCCAATCACATGGCAGCAACTCAATGCATTTAGGCATGTAGACATGGTCAAGACAATCTGTTGAAGTTGACCAAGCATCAGAATGGGGAAGAAAGGTGATTTAAGTGATTGCGAACGTGGCATGGTTGTTGGTGCCAGACGGGCTGGTCTGAGTATTTCAGAAACTGCTGATCTATTGGGATTTTCATGCACAACCATCTCTAGGGTTTACAGAGAATGGTCAAAAAAAGAGAAATTATCCAGTGAGCGGCAGTTCTGTGCGCACAAATGCCTTGTTGATGCAAGAGGTCAGAGGAGAATGGCTAGACTGGTTTGAGCTGATAAAAAGGCAACAGTAACTCAAATAACCACTCGTTACAACTGAGGTATGCAGAAGAACATCTCTGAAAGGACAACACATCCAACCTTGAGGCAGATGGGCTACAGCAGCAGAAGACCACACCGGGTGCCACTTCTGTCAGCTGAGAAAGGAAACTGAGGCTACAATTCACACAGGCTCAACATAATTGGACAATTAAAGATTGGGAAAGTGTTGCCTGGTCTAATGAGCCTCGATTTATGCTACTGGTAGGGTCAGAATTTGGCATCAACAACATGAAAGCATGGATCCATCCAGCCTTGTATCAACGGTTCACGCTGATGGTACTTTGTGTAATGGTGTAGGGAATATTTTTGGCACACTTTGGACTCATTAGTACCAATTGAGCATTGTGTCAACGACACAGCCCACCTGAGTATTGTTGCTGACCATGTCCACCCCTTTATGACCACAGTGTACCCATATTCTGTTGGCTACTTCCAGCAGGATAACGCAGCATGTTATAAAGTGTGAATCATCTCAGACTGGTTTCTTCAACATGACAATGGTTTCACTGTACTCAAATGGCCTCCACAGTCACCAGTTCTCAATTCAATAGAGCACCTTTGGGATGTGGTAGAACGGGAGATTTGCATCATGGATGTGCAGTCAACAAATCTGCAGCAACTGCGTGTTGCTATCATGTCAATATGGACCAAAATCTCTGAGGAATATTTCCAATAGCTTGTTGAATCTATGCCACAAAGGATTAAAGCAGTTATGAAGGCAAAAGTGGGTTCAACACGGTACTAGTAAGATGGCCGGTGAGTGTATAACTATGTACAATGTTTTTGACATTTCTATACAATGCATAAATTAACAGACAAATAGATATTAAAGCGCCGGTACAGTAGCTCTGTGGTTAGCACAGCAAGAAGGTTGCTGGTTCGTGTCCCAACTAGACCAGTTGACATTTCTGTGTGGAGTTTGCATGTTCTTACATGCTCCGGTTTTCCGCATAGTCCAAAGACATGCGCTGTAGCTGAACTTAATAAACTAAATTGGCCATAGTGTATGAGTATCTATGGATGTTTCCGATTACCGGGTTACAGCTGGAAGGGCATTTGCTGTGTAAAACATATGCTGAATAAGTTGAAGGTTCATTCCACCATGGTGACCCGTGATGAATAAAGGGACTAAGCCGAAAGAAAATGAACGAGTGAATGAATTTCCTCACAGTTTGGAAATTAATAAGGCAGTAAAAGAAAAAAAGAATGCAAGTATGTATAAGAAAGAAGGTTCCACATATTCCATTTGTTTCTATTCAGTGTCTTTTTTGTATCATCGTCTTCTTTCCAGTGCTTGTAGTAGTGGTGTGAGTTTGCATTCTCCTTTTGCCTGGCGTGTGAGTCCAGCTGTGCAGAAGTTCAGCAGTGTTTTCTTCAGCCCAGCTCCTTAATTCAACTCAACCAGGACCTTCTGACTCCTGCACAGCTGCCTGAAATGGACCTCCAAACCCTGGCTACTGTCAAAGGACTAATTAGCTGGATGCATATTGACAAGTGCTTATAGTCCAGAGAGAGCGATGTGTGTGTTTATTGTGTGTTCTGCTGCAAGCTGAAGTGGCCTGTACGTTGCTTCTTTGAAAATTTAAGGCAGGACACTGCAGGTGAACAGGGTAAAACATTTAAATAATAATATTTACAAACATTCTTCCTCGTTTGAGTATTTACAAAGAATTGCAAACATAATTTTTTTGTAGTACAGTTTGTTTTTTTCAAAAAGAAGTTTAAATTGCAAATGACACATCAGTTTATTATTAAATATGCTCTAATTTGCATACAGTTGTAGCACACGTGATCTTGGGTTTAGAATTATTTTGTCTTTAATTCTGAAAATACTGCAAACAGCCAGGATAAATTAAATGTTATAAAACACATTTAAATACTATTTTGAAGAATGTGGTTTATAATCATAATTATGTATGAACAAATCTTGTGCCATCAATATTTTTTGTGAAAGTGTTAGTATGCTGTCAAATCATTTTATAACAGTGTTATTAATATTTAGTGACATTTTAATGATAAATTAAATGTATACCTCCATAATTCAAGTCAAGAAAAAAAAATTATACAGGGCTCGAATTTAACCTTTTTTCTTGGTAGCACCTGTGCTCGTAACTTAAAATGTAGGCGCATCAGACAAAATTTTGTCGCACCCACCAACAATTATTAGCATCGTTACTACACGTTTATATTAACAAATGTATTGCATTTGAAATCAACTCTAATCAAAACTAGCAAATAAACAAAAATCTGCACTCGCTCACCAGCCCTGCACGCACTGCTTGACGTGACTGATATGAACTGAATTAACAATAATAACTGTGTTGAGTTCACACGGGTGCTGTCTGATATTGCACTGATGATATTGACATATAACTTATTATTTGCATACATCATCTTAAAAGCAATAACAGTCTTTTCATGAGCTGCAATATTAGTTTCATCTCAGTGAATGCATGCTCTTTAGCGATGGTGAACACGGTGTCAGTGGCACATCTCGTGCTTAAATTGTTTAGATTTAGTGGCAAACAGTTAGCTAAAAACTCCGTCCCACCGGCTTTACAGTGAATGCTTTAGTCATTTTCATAGCGGACTTTAAACACTAGAAATCTTTTATGCACTCTTCAAAAAGTGTAAATGCTGGAATGACATTTATTACATGATCACTAATAAGATGTGCCATAATTTGTAACTTTAGGTGTTTTCTAAAACTAAATCTGCCAGTGTTGTTTTCATTTTTTTTGTATCTAGATCTTCACATTTTTGCAGCTGTAGTTCCCTGTCAACGGAACTGAGTGATTGTCAGCTGATATTAACCAATCCATTCGTGTTCTGTTCTAGCGCAGTGGGCCAATAAAAAGAGCTTGAAAGCGAAACAAGCATTGCAGGCTTTGTTTACTGCAGCAAGTTGACATGTCAACTGTTTTAAACCATTCCTGAGCTCTGCGTATGGTGCTTTCAGGTGCAAAGATGCCTACAGCGTGAATGCCTCCTAAATCCGTGCATGTGGTGAACATTTTGCTGTGAAAACAACTATTTTATGCACTCGCACAAATGCTCCCAAATATATTTTGAGGTCGCATTGATAACATTTTGGGCGCATATGCAACCAAAACGGTCACAATTTTGAGCCGTGTTATTTATGTTTCTTTTACCAGGTAAAAAAAAAACTAAACAAAAAAAACATTGAGGTTGAGATCTCATTTACAAGCATCATTTTAACATAATAACATGTAAATGACATGCTGCTGTAATTTTCACTAATTGGGAAATGTTTCTCTGCCTGCTTCATGCCCAGCTGATGTCCCACCCCCGAGAGCCATATACCCCACCGTGATTGGTGGGTTCGTTCAACACAGTAAAGTGCTATACATATCAAACTTGCGGGCCACACTAAGAAAAAACTTTCAAATTAAGGCGCAGGCAACAAACTGTCATCCCGCGGGCCGTGAGTTTGAGACCCCTGTCCTAACAGTCTACTTATAACCTAATGAGAATTAGTTGGCATATTTTTTTGCTTGTTCAAACTACTTCATTAAAATGAGCTGAAACAACACAACTCATGAGATTTCATTTGGACATTTTTTTTTATGTTCAATCCACATAAATTTGTTAAAAGTGTTAAGTTAACTTAATCGATTTGTGTTGGGACAACATGAATGAATTGAGTGGAACCCTCCTTTTTTTTTTTACAGTGTGTACACTATAAAAAATTCAGGGTTCCACACAATTCCTTTATGTTGTCTCAACACAAATTGATTAAATTAACTTAATTGTTTTTACAAATTTAAGTTGATTGAACATAAAACAATTAGGTTGTCACCCTAAAAACCTCAAGAACTGTGTTGATTCAGCTCATTTTAAATACATAGTTTGGTATTTTCATTATTTTTTTTTTGAGTGTATGCAATTGCCATTTACATACAAAAATTGATAAAATACTACAAAGGAAACACTCAAAAGTGTGTTTTGGATGATTTCTTTCCATTAGAGGATGCTTTATGAAAAAGTTAAAAGCCCAAAATCTCTAAACTGACATACTTTGTATTTGCTTGCAATTTTTGACCTTAAAAAGTAGCCTTTTGTCATTTGATGATTTGTACTCTAGCCTTTTCCCAAATGGGATGCATTAAACAGTCACCATATGAAAGACACAGGCTTCCTCATTAGTGTTTGCCATTACCCAGGCTCTTCTGGATGGCCTGAAGTGATTGGAACACTTTACTCTAATAGGTCTATTATAGACACAGTAAAGAAAGAACAACATTTTTGTATACTGCACATACATGAGCTGCTTTAACTGTGTCCCTCTCTCATAGTTTCTCATTCTAAGCCAATGTCAATATTATTTTGTCCATTCGCATGCATTTTATTCAGCGTAGCCTTCTAATAAATCATTCACATAAAAAGGTTGAAATTTGTTTTGATCTGAGAAGCAAATAACCTAAAGTTCTCACACAGTTCTGTCAAGTAGTCATATAAGTGGGTTTTATTTGAGTTTAGTCATTTTTTTCACACATTTAATTTACTTGGTACTTATAGGGTTTAACTTAAAAAAAAACTATGTACTTTACCTAAAAAAAAAAAAAAAAAAAAAAAAATATTTTATTAAAAATGTAAAATTTGTATTGGTATTTTAACAGTCAGGTTCATCTCATATCATATAGTGTTGTGTTACTGTGTTTTATGTAAGATAGTGGGATTTGTTCAATATTTTAGATATCAATTTTACAGTTTTTTTTCCATGGTTTTGTAGAAATAATTATGGTTAAAATTGTAATTTTTATTGTAAATATTGTAATTATAAGTTGTTGTTTTTTTTTCTCGAATTTGTGTTTATATTAATGTTACATTTCGTTGTATGTTTTCATATTATTTTATTTTATATTATGTTATCTATGAAATGACCCATTTTGTTATCTATACACTGTCAACAATTTCCTTTAGAATCTACAGTAACATACTTTAAATCAATTACAGCAATAATACACTGAAAAAAATATTCAAAGATGATTCCTTGGATTTACTAAATTTCTTCCTGATTGGCTGTAGACCGCTGTCAATCAATCGCCTCAGTGTCTCCTGTTAATTAACATAAACTTTAGCATAAATCTTTCCCAGTGATGGGATGCAGCTGGAAGGACATCCGCTGCGTAAAACATGTGCTGGATAAGTTGATGGTTCATTCTGCTGTGGCAAACCCAGATTAATAAAGGGACTAAGCCGAAAAGAAAATTAATGAATGAATTAACATAAATCTTCGATCACTAGCAGTGTGAGTTCCAAAAAGGCCTGTAACTGTCTGCAGCAAGACCATTGTAGTGGGGGTTGCACACTGGATGTGCTGTACCATGCAGCGCCATGCATTTGAAAATTGTCAACATAGGTTTTTATTAAGGAACGCACACCGGCGCCGTAAGTTGCCGGCTGTCTGCGGTGCCCAACTACCACTCAGGACTCTGCTCATATTTTTGCGACGCCAGAGAGCACCATCTGAATCATTTTAGTTTAAATAACATGCAAATGTGCGCGTCTGTTACCAACTGTCATGTGCACAGCGCATCCGGTGTGCGACCCCCTTAAAGATGGAGTCTGCTTTAGCTTTGTGGATCAGTGACTGCAGAAAAAAGAACTTAATGCTGGATGCCAACATCCGCAGTATAGCCAAAAAGCTTTATGAACCTTTTGCTGACAGCGATGACTGTTTGCGCCTGACAACAGGTTTTGATCTTTGGTTTCATTCTATAATACTGGCCTTATTTTTCTACAAAAGTTTGAACTTTTAGAGTGTTTAAACAAGAGACAGAAATGTGAAAATGTTAATATCTGTCTGAGAAAAGTGTATAAAGTGTGTGGTGAGAGGTTTTACACCTTAAAACATCTATAAAAATTATAAAAATAAAGCTGACTACTTTATGGATTTCGCCTATTGCGGGTTATTTTTAGAATGTAAGTTTTGCAAATAACGAGAGACTACTGTAAATGTATTTACAAAACTCCATGTATGTAAAAATTACAGTAATTTAAGCCTGACCTCACGAGAAAACATAACTATTTTACGTTTTGTCAGTTTAGTGGCTAATTCAGTTCGATTTCAGTTGTACGAAAATGTACAATTTTAAAAAGGAGGCATGGCCCCAAACCCCACCCCTAAACCCTAAATAAGCGAAATGTACTAAACTGTACGTATGAATGAGGTTGTACAAATTCATACAAATTAGCCACTAAATCAAAACGTTACAAATTGCCATGCACTGAAAAAACGATGTCTGCTAAATTGTTGCAAAGAATTTAAATGTGTTGAATTTAAACAAACAAATTAAATTTAGTAATGTTCAACTCAATTTGTTTGTTTCAATTCAGCCTAAATAAATTGTTTACAACCATTAAACCTAAAAACATTTTGTAAATCCAACGAATCATCTTTGAATTGTTTTTTTTTTTTTTTTCATTAGAAGCGTTGGTCATTTTCACAATGGAACTAAATGTACAAAAATCTTAACAGTGTATATTTTTAATGATTACGTTTTGTATATTGATAGAAATTGCTATTCTAATTTAAAGGTCATTTGTTCATATTCAAACATGTTTTACTTATTTATGCAAACCCAAATGATGTTTAATGTTTCAAGTATTGAAGTTCTTGAGATCTTTGCTAGGCTATTTGACGTGAAAACTGTAAGGTAAAGTATGCCACATCCAAACACATCTTGACACAAACACAATGGCTTTGTCATGAGGCCGCTTCGTCAACCCTACATACAATGTATTATGGCTAACACCCATAAATATTTGACATGATGTATACGTTTTTGCCATGTGAAGTACAAACGTACGTGACTTTGAGAAAGTTCTTGTCCAAAGAAACCACAATACTGTTTATAGAAGAAAACAAAAACATCCTAAATCTTGGTTGGGCGAAAGTGCTTCAAAATGACCCAATTCAGAGTCAACGAAACAGACTTACCGTTCGCTCTCCGGAGTGTTTATAAATGTTGATTATTATTACATTTCCTCTTCTAGACTGATTCCTTGATCCATTTCAAAACATTCCGGAAGAACGTTTTTGAACTGTTTTCGGATGACTTATTGAGCGACGTGATTTCTTTTTCAAAAGCGAAATAAACATTTCTTGTGGTTTCATGTGGTCAGGAACTGTATGCTTCCATATGTTGATCATAAGTCAGTTTATTAAGTTGTTTTCTGGCTTTTTTGACAGGGAAGTATTTCAGAATATAAGTCAGTGTATTAAGTTGTGTCCTGTCTTTTTTGACAGGGAAGTATTTCACAGTATAAGCCAGTTTATTAAGTTGTTTTCTGTCATTTCTTTTTGACAGGGACGTTTTTCACAAGGAAATAGAGCTATCTCTAATCCAGAGTGTGAGTCGCACACAGGAAGTGTGTGTTTATTTGGAAAGGCCTCTTCTGTTTATTGTGCCTGGAAGCTCCACTGCAGGATGCTCAAAAGCAGCTGTATGCTTGTTTGTAAATGATTGTGTATTATTGTATGATCATAGTGTTCCACATACCTGCCTCATATACCTGACAAAAGTCTGGTCTCCAATCCATGTTTTAGAAACAACAAATAATAACTTGACGTCTAGTTGATCATTTGGTATGAGAAGTGACTTATATGAAAGGCAAAGGCAAGACGCTATCCTGCTGAATTTGCCCTCTCCTGTGGTTTGTAATGTAATGGGCAGCAGAAATGTCTTGGTATCTCAGGCTGTTGATGTTGCCATTCACTCTGCAGATCTCTCACATTCCCCAACACTGAATGTAACCCCAAACCATGATTTTTCCTTCACCAAACTTTACTGATTTCTGTGAGAATCTTCTGTCCATGCAGGTTCCAATAAGTGTTCTTCAGTATTTGTGATGATTGGGATGCAGTTCAACAGATGATTCGTCTGAAGAAATCTACCTTCTGCCACTATTTTAAATGATCAACTAGAAGTCAAATTATTATTTGTTGCTCCTTTAACTGGGATTGACAATAAGACTTTTGTCAGGTAGTGTATGTTGGGGGGAAGCGAAGCCTAAGTGTGTCTGTATGTATTTTAGGAGGGATGGCCAGGATATTCTGTGTTCCTGGGGGTCAGAAGCAGGTTTAGATAATTTGCTGCAGCTGAAGCTGAAACAAGCACCAGATCTGAATGGCAAATTTTGACAAAGTTGCAGGAAGTCTATTAGCACCCAGAGGAACTGACCTTCTGTGTTTCTATGCATAAGAATTGCTCTCTGTCTGTCTCTCTGTGGGTCATAATTTCCATTTCTACATTCCATACTTTTATCAAATATACTTTTCGTCAGATTGTCTGTATTACAGGAGTGTCAACTTTAGAAGGCGCTCTTATTGAACCTTCGCCATCTGATAGCTATTACACTCTAAAAAAATCATTCTAAAAATGGCAAGCTTCAATTTGATTGGCTTATATTAACCAATTTCCAGGAGTCAGAGTGCAGGGTTTTATCAATCTGCCCTGTTTAAGGTTGCTAAACTGCTATGATGCAATTCCACAAGATCATTCCTTTCTATAATTTGAGTAGAATTTGAATTGAGGCAGCAATTTGAATTTCAATGTAAGAAACCACAATTAAATAGGCAAGAAATACATACCAATACATACCAAATGCTACTCAGGACAAAAATTCTGAAATCTTGATGGTTAAAATGTTTGACTAGATGGGTGGAACATTAGATTAGATTAGATTAGATTAGATTAGATTAGATTAGATTAGATTAGATTAGATTAGATTAGATTAGATTAGATTAGATTAGATTGACAGAGAATCAGAATTATTAGTGGATGAATGTATAGAATGATGAACGAATGGTTGGATAAAAGGATAGAACAATAGATGAATGAATGTAAGAGTTGATTGATAAATGTATTGATAGATTGACAGAAAGATTGGTGTATGATTCACTGACCTGTGGATGGATGAATAGATTGAATAATGTATAGAATGATGGTTAGGTGATATGATGGATGATCCACGAATAGATGAATTGATGGATAGCACGATGGATGGATGGATGAACAGACGGGTGGATGACATGATAGAACAATGGATGAATAAATTGAATGATGGAAGATTTAATAAATGTATAAATAGATTGTCAAAAAGATGGGTGGATGAATGGATGGATCACACAGTAAATGAATTGATAGAATGATGAATGGGCAGATGGAAGGATGGTTAGATAGATTAATAAATTGATGAATTGATAGAATGATAGATGAATGATTCACTGACCTGTGGATGGATGAATAGATTGAATAATGGATAGAATGATGGGTGGTTGATATGATGGATGATCCATGAATAGATGAATTGATTGATAGCACAATTGATGGATGGATGGATGGATGGATGGATGGATGGATGGATGGATGGATGGATGGATGGATGGATGGATGGATGGATG
>CAIGQZ010032545.1:3078206-3103104 GCA_903798205.1 Danio tinwini
TTATTATTATTATTATTATTATTATTATTATTATTATTATTATTATTTACTTGTTTATTTTATTTTTTTTGCCTTTTGTTTTTGTCTTACCTGCTTTTTAGAAGCATTCTTCGCCGGACTGGAACCCCGTCATCGTGGTCAACCCCTCTCTGCGTTTTAAGTCTGCTGACATACGTGGCAAACCATTGGACAAACTGGTAACAGCGGGAAAGCTGACTACACAGAGGTAAGCGGTCAGCTGGTAAGCACGAAAAGGAACTAGCGTCATACCGCCCAGTAACATTCGTTTTAAAGATGAAATGAAGCCATACGTACCTTTGGCTACATAATTCGCGATCTCCAGAAATGTATAAGGGGTGCATTTTCAAAATGAACATATGTTGTGCCTAACCCTTGACAGATGCTCAAATCAGTCATCGTTGTCGGTCAAGAATTTAGAGGTGATATTTTATGGGAACCTGTCATTTGAAGGCAACATTTCAAGCATCTATAGGAGTAGAGGAATTGTGAAGCTTTCACACATACCTGCACTGGGATTTGCAGCAGCTAAAGCTATGAGAAGTCATTAAGGTCTGCAGTGACAGGTGATGAAGTAAACGTATACAAAGAAACAACTCAGAACAACACTTACCAATAGAGGTGATGTCATGCAGTGGAGATCAAATGATCTGTCTTCTGTTGAGCTATGGAGTTAGGAATTCATGGCATCTCTTTTAGTATAGTGAAATAATCTGATATACACTATAAAATAAAGGTTCCAAAAGAAAGACACAGAAGAAGTGTTTTTGGTTTCAAATAATGTTTAAGTTAAAAACGTTCTTTCATAGTGTGAAGAATATTTGTAACATTTTAAAGAACCTTGTGTGGAATGGGAATGATGCCAATGTCTGTGTATGGTGGTGATGCCATAGATGTTTTTTCCAATTTTATCTTGAGCTTTAGATATGTTTGGGAAAATGGATCTTCTGCAGCCATTATCATCTAAACTACCATGTAAACTTCAGAAAAATATGATTTTGGGAAAGTGGTGATGTCATCTTCATGTATATTATATGTTCAGACAATAGGCAAGTGTGAATATTTGATGATGCCAATACCAATGATGGACTACAGGACATATACACTGACCGGCCACTTTATTAGGTACACCTTACTAGTACCAGGTTGGACCCCTTTTGCCTTCAGAACTGTTTTAATCCTTTGTGGCATAGATTCAACAAGGTACTGGAAATATTCCTCAGAGATTTTGGTCCATATTGACATGATAGCATCACGCAGTTGCTGCAGATTTGTTGACTGCACATCCATGATGCAAATCTCCCATTCCACCACATCCCAAAGGTGCTCTGTTGGATTGAAAACTGGTGACTGTGGAGGCCATTTGAGTACAGTGAACTCATTGTCATTGTTCAGAAACCAGTCTGAGATGATTTGCGCTTTATGACATGGCACCTTATCCTGCTGGAAGTAGCCATCAGAAGATGGGTACACTGTGGTCATAAAGAGATGGAAATGGTCAGCAACAATACTCAGGTAGGCTGTGGCGTTGACATGCTCAATAGGTACTAATGGGCCCAAAGTGTGCCAAGAAAATATCCCCCATACTATTACACCACCATGACCAGCCTTAACCATTGATACAAGGCAGGATGGATGCATGCTGTCATGTTGTGATGTCAAATTCTGACCCTACCATCCGAATGTTGCAGGAGAAATTGAGACTCGTCAGACCAGGCAACGTTTTTCCAATCTTCTATTGTGGTGAGCCTGTGCAAATTGTAAACTCAGTTTCCTGTTCTTAGTTGACAGGAGTGGCACCCGGTGTGGTCTTCTGCTGCTATAGGCCATCCGCCTCAAGGTTGGACGTGTTGTGCATTCAGAGATGTTCTTCTGCATACCTCGGTTGTAACGAGTGGTTATTTGAGTTACTGTTGCCTTTCTATCAGCTTAATTCAGTCTGGCCATTCTCACAAGGCATTTGCGCCCAGAGAGCTGCCGCTTACTGGATATTTTCTCTTTTTTTAGACCATTCTCTGTAAACCCTAGAGATGGTCATGCATGAAAATCCTAGTAGATCAGCAGTTTCTGAAATACTCAGACCAACCTGTCTGACAATAACAACCACGTTTAAAGTCACTTAAATCACCCTTTTTCCTCATTCTAATGCTCGGTCTGAACTGCAGCAGATCATCTTGACCATGTCTACATGCCTAGATGCATTGAGTTGCTGACAGGGCTTTACATTAACACCCGCCAACCCGCCAAATGCGGGTAGATTTCAGCTCTGGCGGGTTAGACAGACACCTCCACTAGCCACTTTGGCTGGTTGGAAATCATTTTTAAATTGTAGATTTCTTAAAAGCAGGGTTTGAAAATAACCATGGCCCAATATTCGTGCAAATGTGATCTTAGAATCGAGAAGCAGCACGACTGACAAAAATAATTGTGTTCGCGCGAGCAGGAAGCAGGTAAATACAGAATGAGAGGATGATCACTAGCACGCACAGATGATGTGAAGCGCGCGACTGTTAAAAAGCGTGCGCTCCCGTTTACTTGCACGAAGCTACTGTGCGCAAGTGTGATCGGTTCTCTTTGAAATAGAATGGACAAAAAACGATAATCAAGCACCCACAGTCCTGCTACTTTCAAGAGCTTCAGATTGAAAAAAATATACACAAAAAATAAGAAACCCACATATTTTTCAAAAAAATACACATAATATTTTGTAAGCAGCAGCGGTCACTGATTTTTAACTATTCTTTAAACAGATTATTAACAGGCCTATATTAACTGTGTACGCTTGATCATTCTTTCATTATCAAATACGGTATGTTTCACCTGCTTTCTTTTGCTTACAGTTATTTTTGTTAATATGGTTTAATTATATATTTTTTACAATAACATTGCTTTTATGGGAGATTACTCCCCATTTATGTGTAGGACAGATTACTGTGCATTTTTTAGATACATGACAATACTTCTTTTTTTAAATGTAATGTTTTTTCTTTTTAAGAAAAGTTTTGTTTAATTAAAAAGTGCACCTATTCAGCTATATTTTCCTTGTTTTGACACATAAAAAATGTGGCTATGAAATACTTATTTGGTGTGGTCAGAAATAAATTTTGGTAAATTCTTAATTTTGAGCCCTGAAAAGTAATGTGAAATTAAAACATTGCATTGCGACACAACCCATTTGCTCATGCACACTGAGCAAGCTAATATACAACACACACAAGGAGTTAAATGAATGGGAAGGCATGTGGACATAACACATTTAAATCAAGTCATTTTAGCATGCCAAAGTCTAATTTTAACGTATGAAATATATTTTCCTAACAAGAAAAGTGTGGCTAGTGAAAATGGTGAGTGGCTAGTAATGTTGGAAATCTACTAGCCACAGTGGCTGGTGATCAAAACAGTTAATGTTAAGCCCTGGTTGCTGCCATGTGAAATTTGCATTAACTAGCAATTGGACAGATGTACCTAAAAAAGTGGCCAGTCAGTTTCTTTATATAGTGAGACCGTCAACTACAAGCCTGGCATGCATAATAAAAAAATTCAGCAAATGTAGTAATAATTTTTGATAATATTTTGTGCACAAATATGTTTTTGTTACATTTTCATGGTCGGTAAATTTACTGTATTCCATATTAATGAAAATATCATAAGATTAATTTAATAATGCACAAACTGTTTAGAATTTTTGGCAAAATTGTGCTGCAAAATGGACTATAAAATATTGTCAAAATGCAAAACAAAAGAACTTGTTGAACCCAAAATATAATTTTGTTGCGTGTTTATTTGCTTTTAATTGTATGTGGTGAAATGTGATCTGGACATGTTGTGAGATTCACCCAGAGGTGTGGAGAGATGAGAAAGACAGGATGTGAATGGCAGTGCTGGAAACAGTGTTAAATGCACGCACACACTGACTGATCACTCCCATGGGGCCGTCAGGCATGTCGTTTGGCATTTTTAGTTTGTACCTCCATCATCATAGGAAGGAGAAGCAACACGATCACAGTCACAGCGGACACTCTCATAAACACTACTGCTATTACCTAAACTAATACAAACATAACCAGCCAAATTGAATGCAAAATTGATATCCAAACAAAACAAAAAATCTCAGATGCATCCAAAAGCAAAACAGCCTGGAATACCTGTTAGAGTATGAGTGTACTATAAATAAACAGATGGAGTGTATTTCCATCATAGAACACAATAGAAGAGCTCTCTCGGTTCCAAGAGGAGAGGAGAGAGAGCATCTTGAGTGTAGTGCTGTTTAATAAACAACTCGTGCTTCCAACCTGCTCTCATTCCATCCTAAAAGCGGTGAAGATTACGTTTATCATGACATCAGTGTCATAAGCTTCTGATTATAAAAAGAGTTGAGCTCCATCTCTGAAAAGAATATTTGCTAATTTTATCTATCTATCTATCTATCTATCTATCTATCTATCTATCTATCTATCTATCTATCTATCTATCTATCTATCTATCTATCTATCTATCTATCTATCTATCTGTGCTTTTGGATTATATATATTTTTTTATTAATAATCATTTGATTGGCTAGTCAGTGTTCATCTCTGCTACAATGCCTATACAGTACACTCAAAGAAATGACATTTGCTGTTTAAAATGAGCTGAAACAACCCAATGCTTGAGTTTTTTTTTTGTTTGTTTTTTTTTTTTGAGGGGGGGGGGCAACTTAATTGTTTTATGTTCAATCTACTTAAATTTGTAAAAACGAATAAGTTAATCCTTCATGTTTTTCCAACACAAATCCATTGTGTGGAACCCAATGTTTTTACACTGTATGCACTTATATGATTAACTGTTTATGATCAACTAATAGTGTTCAGATGGTGAAATTGTTGAAATATCAAATAATTACTGTGTATATTGGTAAAACTCTTGTGGTACGTACGTTTTTGTAGGGCAGCGTGTTTGTGATTGCTACAGGGTTGTCGATAACGAAATGTAAAACAAGCTATTACGTCTTACACAAACTAAAACAACGTGAGTGGCCCAGAGTTTATCAATTCACAACTTTCCTCCCAAACACCCTCAGGGAGGTTAGTCAGCATCTCACAGCTGTGTTGACATCTCCTCAACACGTCCCAGCCGCTCCAATAAATTAGACAGGCAACAAATATAAACAATTTCACTTTATTTTACTTCCCGGATCAGTTCAACAGCCTCGGTGTCTATCAGGAAATGCAATTATATGCGATAATGTCCTATGTGGTGGAATGGACCGCGGCGAGGCGACTTTAAATGTGCTGAGGGAAAGGGGAGGGCGCGCGCAGTAGAGTCTCTCAGCGCGCGCTCATCTTCAGTCAGTCCGTCGCGCGTCCGCTCACTGTCCACAAGAACCACTGCAGGGAGACTATAGTCTGACTGAAACACTTATTTTAAGGAGGAAACGCCACGATTTCAGACATATCTTTTGTATTTTTGTTTTTGGGTCACATAAAACTCTTTAAAGCGACATGTGGATTTACAAAATTTTGCTCTGTGTGGTCGTTTTGGTTTACTCAGGTAAGTTTGTTTTTTCGTCTGTCAGTGAAAGCTTGTTAACATGTGTCAAGATTTACTGTAGCAACTATCGTATTTTAAAGTATAATAACAGTTTAGGGATGATGAGACTATGCTTATTGTGGTAATTGTTTGTTAGTGTTCACTAAACAATATCTCTGCCTAAGCTTATTTAGCATACTATTAGCATGGGTTTTACATGGGTCATTCCTTATTGGTACCTACTGGGATTTTCAAATTTATTTCTTTATTTCATGAAAAGGACATTTTCAGCTCGTCATACTTGTAAATTCAGATGTAGTTGAATTTACACAAATAGTTTAAACAAATTAAAAGTTAAAACAAAAAAAACCTAATGCACCTCTGAAATAAATATATATTGTGTGTAATTATTGCGTGACTTTACACCACAGGCATTTATCTTATTTGTTAACAAATTGGCCCAGAATACTGAAATTTTTTTTATTTTGTATATTGATACACAAAGTATTTACATGTGTATGTTTCAATTGTGGATTAAATGTTTATATTTACTATATTTTATATATTATTATTCATGCAAATATATCAATGTATTCTGCATTGTCATTGGGTATATGTAATTTTGAAGTCAGCATAAAATCAGTATTGAACATTTTTATTGTGTTAGTACACACATTATGTTGTAACTAAACACGTAAGGTACAAAATTTGTCTCTAGGGTGTACTTACAAATTTAGGTACTAATAAGGTACCAGTATGCCCCCTTTTGGAGTAAATAAGGTACAAAGGTGTACCTTTTTTCGAAATAAGATCATTTTTTTCAGGGAGAGTATTGAAAAAAAATGCATTTATCTTCATAATATTTAGTAACAATTGTATGTGGCTTCTTTGGAATGACATTGCTTCTCATTTTGACTGTTTGGACTGAGCATAATTTAAGAAGGGAGTGTGCTAAGATTAAGCCCCACCCTAAATCACAAAAATCGCAATATTGAAATAATGTCTTTGCAACTCATTAGGATTAATTGGTATGACAATTCTTTTGTAATATTAGCATGGTCATTTTTTTTTGTTACTCCACAAGTAGAGCTGCACAATCTTGGAATAATCTAACATTGCAATATTTTGTTATTCTTTAATGTATATTGTGATATAAATACATTTCACCACATGACTTTAAAATATCTATTTGGAAAGAATTTATAATTTTCGATTGATTGGGATTATTCTATTGAGAAGTGCATCTAAATAAAATATAATAAACCATCTACAAGCATATATCACTACAATTTAAAAATATATATATACAATTGCAATTAACAATGTTGTCGTTTTCAGAGTCTAACATTATTCAGGAAATTGTTAGACAAAAATAAAAATAATTCAATAAAATTGATCATGAAGTTACAAAAGGTGCAATTGCTTATCCATGGATGCTTTTAAAATCATTATACAGTCACAACCCTCAAAAACACATGAAAAAAATGATAATATATAATATAATAATATATAAACTCAGCATTGCATATCCTATGATGTGACTATTGCAAACGATCACATTGCGATATCAATGCTGAAACGATATATTTCGCAGAACTATCCACAAGCAAAAATACTTGCAATCTGTAACAGTTGGGTGATGCCAAAAAGCCATTGGCACCATTGGAATACCAATCACCTAATAAAATTTGACCAGTTCTAAATAAGAGTATGCTGCGTAAATTTGACCTTTTTCAGTTTAATATTTTAAATAACTATTTTTGACCATACTATCTACTTACTAGTAGATACTAGATAGATAGTTGATACCATACTATCAACTATCTATCTTGAGCATAGAAATGTTGGCATGCCAGTTCATGATTCAAATTTGCATGTATCAGAAGCATCACAGTTCCCAAACATTGTATTAAGTTTCACTACGGAAAACTTCACAGATGTTGACATTCATGGCGAGTGGGCCGCTTCTTTGCAAAACATCTGGATAAATGAGTCACCGACAGTGTGCATGGAGCTGGAGGGAAAGATGAAGTGTTAGAGTGTGGCACTATGATTCTTCTTCTGAAAAAAATCTAACCGCTTTATTGTGCAAAGCCAATTAATTACTCTGAGTTTAGTCATTTGGTTTTCAATCTGTAGTATTTCTGTTACAGTACATTGAAAATTTAACATGGCCTGTTGGTTGCTTTAGATCAGAGGCATTCATTTTTATTGACTTTATAGCTATACATGGGCCTGGATGTTCAGATAACTTGCATGCATTAGGATATAGATCTACATTATGGAAGTTGTACTGTTTTACTACTATTAGGATACTATGATTGTACAGACATTGTTGTTTTATTGAGAGGTGACTCTGACTGCTGTGCACTGAGAAGCTAGCCATCTCATTGCTTGTTGTTCTGTACTTTCTAATGATATTCAAGAGCTGGAATCTTTTCAAAGAGCATGACTTGGCTTTGGGTCAGTTTTAGTGCTTAGATCGGGTGTAATGTTCCTTGCTTGTCTGCTATCAGTATTTAGAGCTTATTTCAGATCCCAAAAACATGTCTGGTTTTACAGTGCGGTTAGTGAATGTGCTGCTTTCTAACCATGTGTTTGACAGACAACTCATTTTTTTGTCATGATAGAAGCTGGTGGTTTCAGAAGGTTTGAATCAGAGCCAGTTTACTTTGGCCTTCACAATCCTTTCCGGCACTTCACTAAAATCAGGCTGTGATTGATGGATTTGCATCCTGTTACATTGTAGCTCTATTAAAATGCTCATTTATTGCTCCACTGCTTTTAATTACAAATGACAGTTTATTGTTTGATGTAATAACCAAGTACGAGTATGATCCAAGAAAGGGCTGCAGAGCGATATGACAAAAAAGATATTATAAGTCATCTTCTGTCCTGATAATGATATATATCACAATATAGTACCTTTTCTGTAAATTTAATCAATAAGTAGTTTGTATAAATTTACCACATGCAAATTAAATTTTATTATTATTATTATTTTTAAGTATATTCTCAAAAATCAGCTCGTGGTCACATTTCTCACTTTTTATTTAGAACTTCAGAGCAAATGCTTATTCAAGAATGTAGAAATATCAAACACATTTTAATTAAATATAAAACACTTTTCAAAAACTAATGATTACAGGATTAATATAGCTAAATAAAATGCATTTTCAACATTTCAACTTTCTCATTATGCTGTTATTCATGTTTATGTCTGCATCCCTCTAAATCAAATCACTTTTATTGTCACATCATCAGCAGCACGTGTGCTATGATGAGTGAAAAGCTTAGGTGCTGGCTCCAGACAGTGAAGAATACAGATAGTGCAAATACAACAACAGTGCAAAAAACAGACAGTGCAAATACAACAACAGTGCAAAATACAGACAGTGCAAAATACAGACAGTGCAAATACAGCGACAGTGTAAAATACAGACAGTGCAAATACAGACAGTGCAAAATACAACATCATACTCACAAAAAAGAAACAAAACAGTGTAAATTTGGCAATGTGACAGTGATGCGTACAATGGATAGGTGTACACATAGTTGTAGGCAGTATTGTTTAAGTATAGATTGGTTAAAGTGCAGTGCATGCTACATCTTTATGGTGTGCAGTGTGGGGTATGGGAGAGTTTGTGTGGGGTGTGTTAAGTGTTCATCAGCCTGATAGTCTGAGGGAAGAAACTTTCCTTCAGTCGGCTGGTGCGTGACCGATTCACTCTAATGCGCCCATATAAATCCTTAAAGTATTACAGTATTTATTTATTAATTAGAGTAAACAATGTATTTCACAACATCACAATATGAAACAATATACTTTTATATAGTCCATATAATATATATTGTCATATTACCAACACAAGCTAATTGTAAAAATGTACCCCATACATTTCTTGAGAGCGCGAGTTATGTAGCCAGAGCTACAAATGGCTGCATTTCATCTTTAAAACGAATGCTACGGTGTGATATGATACCACAGACGGCTTCTGTTTCTTTTCACGCCACCAGCTGAACACCTACCTCTGTGAATGGCTTTTCCGCTGTTACCAGCTTGCCCAGTAGCTCGCCCTGTATATTGGCAGACTTAAGACACAAGGAGTAGTTGACCGTGACCATGGGGTTCGAGTCGGCGAAGAATGGTTTCAAAAAGCAGGTAAAATAAAAGGCAAAAAAATAAATAAATAAACGAGTAAATAACAGGGAAAGATTGTGGTAAGATCTGAAAACATGGTAAACATCAGGCAGCCATGAGGGCTTTTCTTTTTATTGCTTTTGAAAACACTGTCGGTTGGGTTTAGGGAAGTTGGTAGGTGGGTCAATCAGTGCCTTTAAAAACACTGTTGGTTGGGTTTAGGGAAGTCGGTAGGCGGGTCAATCGGTGCTTTTGAAAACACTATTGGGTTTACGGAATCCGGTTAGTGGAGCAATCAGTCAGTTGGTCAGTCAGTCAACAGCGGCCCCTGGTGGATTACCGCGTGAAGAGCAGGCTCGAATAGCACTTGCAATAGAAATTTGAGATATGAAAAAGAGTACACAGCGGCCTCTGGTGGATTTGTCAAAACAAAAACTGCAAAAACACGTACCTCCTGGGACATTTTTTGCGCTGTCCAGAAATGTGTGCAGGGGTATGTATCAATAATGAGCCTGGATTACATAATGCACAACCATAAGGTGTCTGACTAGTATTCGACTTGTCAATTTACTCAATAGTTAATTAGGAGGTATTTGGGAAGCTAAGATCAAAAGCATATGTTGGATTTTAAAGGATAGTTCACCCAAAAATGTATATTCATCATTCACTCCTTCCCATGTGGTTCCAAACCTATACAAGTTTTTTGTCTTTTTGCTAAAAACAAAATATCTTCAAAGATATTTTGAAGAATGTTGACAATCAGTGACAGCGGATGTCATTCATTGAATTCCATAGTAGGAAAGAAATATCCTCTTTTGTGTTGAACAGAAGAAAGAAACTTGTACAGGTCTGGAACAACCTGAGTAATGTAAGCAAATTTCCATTTTTTTGGTTAACTAAAGGCCAAAATCTTTGCTTTTTTTGTCAGCTTACATCTGCAGTCAAATACACAGCCTTCAAATAACCTTAATTTGACTCATATGTGTACACAGATGGTCAATTCATGCACTTTGAGACAATGTTCAAGTCCTCTCCTAACCTACAAGAGCACTGTAAAAAATTATTCTAGCCTTAATTTTTTTTTGATGAATTAAATTTACTTTTCTAGTCATCTCAACTTAAATCAGTCAGACTGACTAATGATATTATGTTAAACAATGTATAGCTAAAAACTATTTAGTTGAAGCGAGGGCATATTTTCGGCCGGTACATCTCTAATATCAACACACTTTTCGATTTTCATTGTTGCTGTGTGATTGGCTCTTAGATCAATATAGAGTTTAAAAAGTCCAGAGCTTAGCATTGTTATTGACATAAATATTATCACAATTCAATATAATGTAATTTATCGGCGCAGCCCTAATTGAAACCTAATTACCTTATTAAATTAAGTTAAAATAATATAAAAACATTTGTTTTTATTACTTTTTGTAATATATATTTTACAGTGAGTCCATTGGCAAGCTTTTTTTCCATAAGTTATAGCCCACAGTAGATTTTTCTGGGTACTCCTTAACATTTTTTTACATAATATCTTGTCTTCGTAGGCATTCGTTATTGCTGTAGCTTACACACTTTCCAATTCGTTCAGTTTAAGTCGATTTCTGTTTCAGCATTTACACTGCAATCTAATCGGATGGATTTTCTACAAATTCTGGGAGTGGTTGAAAGTGGACAAGCAAAACATTTTAGACCCTATTTAAACCTGTGTTTAGTCACATGACAGGAGCATTTAGCGTAAATGCGGCCCATACTGTATCTTTGACAAGCTAACAGTTTATCAGTCAAAGTACCTTTAAGGCAAGTTATTTCACTCAGTGGCCATCTTTGAAACGCCATTTAGGCGGCATGCTCATTATGTTTATATGGGGAAACATTAAATTTTCCAAAATTGCTTGCCAAGCTTACAATTAAATGCTATATTAAGAATCCTCAATAAAATTAAACAACAACTATCTCTTTAGTTTCATTTCTAAATCACATAAAATCTACAAAAACTCACCTCTGGTCTGAACCCCTCCCCTTGAGAATTGTCAGTCTATAGTGATTGATGAGTAATTGATGTTACACTTTCTCCTATTTAAAACTATAAGAGTGATATGTCTTGTGTATTCTATAGGCTTTGAATCAGCCTGACAGTACAGTACTGACTTAAGTTTACTTTGGTTAGCATCATGGGGATGATAAACCCAAAAAATTCAGTGGGATTCCATGGAGTTCACTTCAAGTTAAAACTGACATCATTTACTATGTATTTCCCAATCTTTGCGGCATTTTTCGTTGTGAAACACAAAGGGGATATTTTTTCTGTCCACACTTAACACTTAAATAACACTTTATTTTATTGGTCCTTTTTTAGATATTATATTGTCTTTACTTAGTAAGTAACTTTGCAAATAAATGTCAACTAGCATTCAATAGATTATTAGTAGACCACTTAATGTCTGCTAACACTTTATTTTGATGCTCCTACAACAGTCTATAAGTAACTTTTCAAAAACTTCAACATAATCTACAACCTCTAAACCAGAGACTCCCAAAGTAGAGCCTGCGAGCCAAGGCCAATTGTAACCTTTGATTTGGCCCACCATACCATCTGAGAAAAGAGTGAGAATGATTGGGGCAAATGCCTTTAACACAGAGATCGACATTTCTAATTTAACATGACATTCTTTAGTTTGTTTGTTTTATTGCTGAATTACAAAAAAAGAAAAAAAAGAAAAAAAAAAGAAAACTGAAATGAAATGTTTTTAATTAAATATTGTAAATGAATCTGATTTGTAAAAATGTAAATACCATCAC
The DNA here is from genome assembly GCA_903798205.1 of Danio tinwini. Taxonomy (NCBI): domain Eukaryota; kingdom Metazoa; phylum Chordata; class Actinopteri; order Cypriniformes; family Danionidae; genus Danio; species Danio tinwini. The sequence goes on from CAIGQZ010032545.1 coordinate 3,090,676, forward strand.
TCGATGGAGAGAGAACTACCCAGAAGACATCGACGAGCAAATCAAGGCAAAAACTAGTGTAATTCTAATATAAATGAGATTGTTTTTGTTTTTACTGTAATAAGTTTATTATGAAAATGTTTAAAAAATTACTGTATTAGTTAATATAAAGCAATGTTTTCTAGTATTTTTAAAATATTATTAAATAAATTAGGAAACCACCCATGGCAACTATATTTACCTTCGGCCCGCTAGCCTCAATCAAGTTTGGTTTCTGGCCCTTTGTAAGAAAAAGTTTGGGCACCCCTGCTCTAACAGTCTGATAAGAGTTTATTTGATAAGAGTTACTTGGCAAGTATTTGTGAACTAAACCAACAATTATTAAGAATCTTTGAAAAAAAAAAAAGTTGGTCCCATTTTATTTTAGGTGGCGTTAACTAATATGCAATTACACACTGAAATTAATAATTTGTTACAATGTACTTACTGTGTAATGTTTTTACATTGTACGTATGATTGAATAATACCTGCATGCAATTACATCTGTAATAATTCATGTAATTTCTAATTTCTAATTATTTTCTAATTGCATTGTTGACCATCCCTTACATCTTAATCCACCCCTAAACTTTGCTGTACACCCAAACCTGTCCCTAACCCAACGCATATTCTATCTCAAGAGCGATAGAAGTTTTCTGCAATACATTATGAACACATTAAGTACATTGTATTTATATTTTAATGCAAGTATATAGTAGTTAAGTCTACCTAATATGAAGTGGAAGTTTTTTTTTGTAGAATGCACTCTAATAACCTTTCGAAAATCATTTTATAGTGCACACAATAAAAGCCATAAAATAGTTTGAAATATCTTTAACCTATGTTAAGTGAATAATAAGATTTACGTATTGGTTTTATTAGAGACTTGTTGACTAGATTCATCTGTCTAGTCGGTTATGAAAAAGCGTAGATTTCCACATCCTTATTTTGATCTAAGCAGGTTGGTAAAATGCAGTTTCATCATTTTAGTTCCCTTTTTTATGTGCTCCATATTTCATATTCTCTTTCATGACCACACACAATCTCCTATAAGCCTTCTCATTAGCTTTACAGATTAAGACAATAAAAATCACGTGCCATCTGTCATGCAACATATTTTTGCTGTTTTTCCTCATGCGTGTGTGTTCTGTGTGTCAGAAACAAAGAGACATGCCCTGCAAGACTATCAGAAGACTGATGCTGTGCGCTTGGTCGCTCCACCTGATGCATCCTACATGACCAAAGGCCGCAAGATGAGCATAGGAAAGTGTGCACGACGCTGTAGTCGCAACAGGAAGCTCCAGTTCACCTGCAGGTACAGAGGTCTCCAAAGGTTAAAGCACAGAGATGCTCCACCTTACACATATTCATAAACAGACACAGCCAGAATGTTTAAATAAAACATTAAAAAAAGCACACACACTCCCAATTTGCTCTTTTCAAGTATGCTGATTTGAAATAGCATTAGATTGGCTAATTGTGTACAACGCAGTGTGAGAGGAAGCAGCTGGAATCTGTTTCACCAGTGGAAATCGAACATCAGCAGTCCAAGTGTTTCCTATTTTGATGTTTTAGGTCGATGACCTCTGGGTACTTCTGCATGGAAATCAAATGCAGCTCTTAGTACATAGAAACTGCATGAAGTTGCATGACATCTAACCTTTAGCTTCTTGCAGCGCCTTCATTTTCTTGAAGGCATCAGCTGACTTCAAAATGTAGAATTCAGACAACAATAGTTGCATATGAAGAATTCAGATGCAAACGCCTCTAAATGCCATGAAATCTTCTTCTAAAGTAAGCAATTTTATCAAGCTTGTGCGTGTGTTCAGTTCAGTTATTACACTTTTATGCAAAAGAATAAGTTATTTTCATTGTCTTTAAGGTTATATGTTATATGGGGCTTTATATGTTATAAATAAATCAACATAAACATAGGAGGCTAAGAAAAATGATACATTTTGATGGATATTTTAGATGGCAGTTAGAGGTTTTTGCATCTGAACTCTTTGTTATCTATTTAGAAACAAGCCTAGGACATGCTAACAATGTTAAAATGTGCAAAACATGTTAGCAATTTGTTAAAATATGTTAGAAGCAAGCTTTTTAAACATGTTATCAACATAATATGTGCTGAAATTGAAGCAAATATTGTGATTTTCGCTACATTTTTAAACATTAAAAATCATGTTAGATGATGCTAGCAATGTGCTATGTTCTAAAACAAGCAATATGTTAAAACATGCTAGCCATGCTCTAAAACATTAGCAATATGCTTAAACATGATATATCAACATGCTTAAATGTGTTAGCAAAATAAAACTACTGGGCATCCGTGAGTCTCTGCATTTGCGGGAGACTCACAGAACTTCCAGGAGACTTGGGATGTCTGCCTCAGGACAAAAAAAAAAGAGAAAAAACAATCTGGCACAACTTAAAATAGCATGGTAAATAAATAACCTGGTACCAGAACAAAACAGGTCACAAATAATGTTCGCACATTAAACGTTTAGTGGGCTTGAATTCAAATCACAATGCTGAAACGGGCTACTCACAGTGCTTAATCAATGGCTTAAGTTACATTTCCCCTTGTTGACTTAGCCTAATTGAGTTGAGGCAAAATCACTCCTAGTGGTTGACTGTGGTATAGGTGATGGGAGCCTGAATCAAAAGCCTTCAGTTTTGTAATGAAATTGAAAAAAATGTATAAACATTCAACATAATGTTAAGCCAAAATTAGATTTTTATTTGATTTTCTTCTTGTGGGTCCGCCCCCCAAGGAGACTTGGGGGGCGGAAAACTCTGGCCCTCTGACAAATATAGTTGATGACCCCTGACTTAAATATTTCTGGTCAGGCTAATTCTCAAACTAACTACAACATTTTTGTATTCAAAACTTGTTTTATATTGCTTATGCATTGCTAAACCTGTATCTAATGTTGACATTAAACGGATAGTTCACTTAGAAGTTAAGATTTACTCACTATTTACTTTACCTCAAGTGGTTCCAAACCTTTTCTTTCTTCTGTTAAATGCTTAAGACATTTAGAAGAAAGCTGAAAACCAGTAATCATAGACTTGCATAGTACGAAAAACTAATACTAAGCACATCAATTATTACTGGTTTCCAGCTTTTTTTTTTTTTTAAATGAACAGAATAAAAACAAGTTACAACCTCTTGAGGGTGAGTAAAATGCTGAAGTGAATAGTGAGTAAATTTTCCTTTGTGGGTGAACTATCCCTTTAAGTGCCTCATTTTAATATTAACATCTGTGCCATGCGTCTTTGCAGAGCATTCAGCTTTGATCAGAAAAGTACAAAATGTCATCTACTCTCCTATGACAGCCTCACCTTTGGTGTCCGCATGGAGAATGACTTCAACTTCGATCTATATGAGAAGAAAGGTAAGCAAGAGTATTTTATTGGCATCTTTAAGACAGAGAGAAGGTCTAAAATGGATGCTCAAACTGATAAGCAAAACAACAATAATTAAAAAGTTGTAAGTGGCTTATACAGTACACATTTTACATTTTCCAATTTAGTCACTTTACTATTTCCTAAGCAAGGTTCAAGTACTGTTATTTTAAATCATATAGGGCCTTTTTATTTCTAAGTGCTTGATGTCACTTCTATAGTACAACATTTAAAATGTGACTGACTTGAATGTTTTTCTAAAAAGTAAACAATAACTATTTCTAAAAAAATAACTAAAAATCAAACAAAATATACATTGGGAGAGTATCCTACAATGTAAGATCATCAGGAAAAACAGCATAACTTGCAGCACATTCGATTCCTCATCCAGGCTGTGTAGTATACACTACTAAGTCCAGCCAACCGTGTGGGGCAAAATTGAGACTCCAGAATGCCAGTTTTGCTCTGGTAGGGAATCATTACAACACCTATTGAGCAGCTATCAAAAGGCCCTGGTAGAAGGGCACTACCATTGGCTGCATGACCAATTACTGAAGGCGATGACAGAATCAGAAAGAGCTTTATTGCCAGGTATGTTCACACATACGAGGAATTTGTTTTCGTGACAGAGCTTCTACAGTGCAACAGAATTACAGAGGACTAAAAAATTGATAATAAATATACTTAAAAAAAGTTGTGAATGCAATATACAAATTGACAAGTGTATGTACAGGTGTATTACTATATACAACATAATATGTGCAGCTGTTATGTGCAAATTGGCATGTAAAGTGTGTTGTTAAATAAGTGTATGTGTGTATAACAAAGTGTATAGCAGGTAGTGATGTTGGTTCCACAATTATTATCATCAAGTTTGTTTCTGTGTCGGGCTGTTCTGGTGCGCAGTGCTCTGTAGCATCGACCAAAAGGCAAAAGTTCAAAGAGGCAGTATGCTGGGTGTGAGAGGTCCAGAGTGATTTTAGCAGCCCTTCTGCTCGCTCTGGATAAGTACAGTTGAAGAGTAGGGAGGGTTGTACCAATGATTCGCTCAGCAGTCCGAACTATTCAACGTAGTCTTCGGAGGTCGGATTTGGTAGCTGAGCTAAACCAAACAGTTATTGAAGTGCAGATAACTGATTCAATGATGGAGGTGTAGAACTGTTTCAGCAGCTCCTTTGGGAGGTTGAACTTCCTCAGCTGACAAAGAAAGTACAGCCTCTGTTGAGCTTTTTTGACAATGGAGTCAATGTGAGTGCCCCACTTCAGGTCCTGAGAGATGGTGGTGCCCAGGAACCTGAATGACTCCACTGCTGCCACAATGCTGTCCATGATGCTCAGTGGGGGGAGAGCAGGGGGGTTTCTCCTGAAGTCCACTATCATCTCCACTGTTTTGAGTGTGTTCAGCTCCAGGTTGTTGTGACTGCACCAGACAGCCAACTCCTTAACCTCCTGTCTGTAAGCAGACTCGTCACCATCCTGAATGAGGCCAATAAGTGTGGTGTTGTCTGCAAACTTTAGGAGCTTGACAGAGGAGTCTTTCGAAGTGCAGTCATTCGTGTACAGGGAGAAGAGCAGTGGGGAGAGGACACACCCCTGGGGGGCGCCGGTGCTGATTGTACTGGATAAGAATTTTCCCAGCTTTACCAGCTGCTGCCTGTCCGTTAGGAAGCTGTTGATCCACTGACAGACAGAGGTGGGCACGGAGAGCTCAGTTAATTTGGGCAGGAGAAGATTTGGGATGATAGCGTTAAAAGCTGAGCTGAAGTCAACAAACAAGATCCTCACATAGGTCCCTGGTCTGTCTAGGTGTTGCAAAACATAATCCAGTCCCATATTGACTGCATCATCCACAGACCTGTTTGCTCTGTAGGCAAACTGAAGAGAGAACTGAAGAGAAAGCATATGCAATGCCGTCATCTCTGGTAGGTACCATCTTGCCCTAAAAAGGAGGATTGACTTTGTGAAAGCTGGTGATAAACCCTACCATATGCAAATGACAAGGTCAGGCCTCCTCCACTCAGCCCCTAACTGGAAGTTGCAAGTCGACCTGGGGAAGCAGTTAAAGTTCCCACAGCACATAGTTACAACATCACTTCGACCAGACATAATTATAATTTCTGAGGCAACAAGATAGTTGATTATGCTTGAACTCACAGTGTCCTGGGAAGAGCGGATGGAAGAGGCAAATGAATGGAAATGTTCAAAGTACCAGGAGCTAGTAGAGAAGTGCTGAAGACCCACTGTGAGCCAATAGAGGTGGGCTGTAGAGGGCGTTCACTCTGTAAAGTTTTCAACCAACTAGACTTAGCAGTAGCAGCTAAGAAGAGGGCCATTAGGTCTGTTTGTGAAGCTGCAGAGAAAGCCACAAGATGGCTATGGATAAAAAGGGCTGATCCGTGGGTGATGGCTACTGGGATGCAAGCAGGGTCAACCTTAGCAGGGTCACCTGGGCGAATGTGTCTGATGTTGAAAGACCTGAAACACCCAGTGACCCCAGGATACATAACAGTTGATGCTTCCCAGTGCATCTAGATGATGTATCTTGAACACAATGTACAGCTGAAGGCAAAATTATTAGCCCTCCTGTGAAATTTGTATTTTTTTTTTCAAATATTTCTCAAGTGCTTTTTAATGGAAGAATATTATTAAACATAATGGTTTTAATTAATTTCTAATCACTAATTTATTTGCCATGATGACAGTACATAATATTTAACTAGTCATTTTGCAAGATATTTAGCTTAAAGTTAATAAGGTTAATTACACTGTACAAAATATGTGGAAAATTAGCAGTTTTCTATATTTTGTGATTTATGTTTTTAATTATTTTTTTTCTCCAATTATTTATGCTTTTAAATTGCATTATAAGACATTGATCTTTTGTCCAACAATGTTTAACCTTGGAAAGTAAAAAAGTGACTTTTAGTAACATTTTAATAGTTTAAAGTTATATATTGTCTGGGTTGGTGTCATATATTATGCTACAAAAACCTTGTAATAAACTGCCAGTACATTTTTGTTATTTTAGAGACTTATTTCTCTATATATTATTTGTTACACACTACATTGTTTCAAACTACTGAAATGTCAATAAAAGTTACTTTGTTAAGAGTTGAAATTTTAACATCAAAAGTCAACAGAGCTAAGATCAAGGTCCCATAATGCAATTCACAGCCGTAAATAAACAGTAAACACAAAACACAGAAACTGTTAATAAACGGATATTTCGTCACTTTAGAATTATAAGGTTCTATCTGAAAATTGAGTTATTGACATATTCTTATTAAATGACAACTTATTTACATTATGGGATGTTTTTATATGTTGTTTACATTTTAATACTTTTTATAAAAAAAAACAAATGTTACACACATAATGTTTGCTATATGGAATGCAAAAACTTTGAAGCTTAATATCTCAAAATCATTTATAACAAAGATAGAACCTTATAATGCCAAGGTGACAATTTTTTTTACAGTGTAGGCAAGTTAAGTCACTGTAATGAGACAATCAGTGGAAAAAGTGGTTTGTTCTGTAGCCAATGGAAAACAACAGTCTTAAGGGGGCTAATAATACTGACCCTAAATATTATTTGAAAACAAAATGTATTACAGAAATATTTTTTAAAAGATTACACAGGAAGGCTAATAATTTTGCCTTTAACTGTAAATATCATATCCATATCACACCAAAATGTATGCATATTATGCATTATTTTAATTAAACCCATTTATATTTCAAGATATAGAGATATAGATTATATTCTGGCGTGATCTGTCACTGAGGAGTTTTATAATATGATGTGCTGTTCTCAGACTTTACCCAGAATTTGACTCTTAAGGATTAATTAAGTTTCAGTGTGAATAAATGTGAGATTAATGTCCATGTGATGATGACACACTCTGCAAACATTCTGCAAAATCTGTCCACCACCAGGATGAGAATGACACAGCAAAATGGCTTTCATTTTAAGTCACTGAAAGAAAAAGCCCCTCTGTTATCTCTTATTTTGGTAGTAGTGTTGCAGATTTCAGGCCGAAAAACCCTTGACATTCTTAAGACTTGACGCTGATCAAATCAGCTCGTGTTTATGTAGCACTTGACCCAAAAACAAAAAAAAAAAAGATCAGGATGGGGTTTCTGTTGACTTTGCTTGTCTGCATTTTTTACTGCTGACAATAAAGTGCAATCATGACCTTTAGGGACTTTTAAATGCCTTAATTTAAAACTATGGGGTCAGTAAGATATATATAAATATATATAAAACAGAACCCAAAGAAAATTAAACTAAGCTAAACTTTTTAAAAGAAGGTAATTTTATTCAGCATTTCCAAGTTAAATTTATCTAAATGTTACATTTATAATTAAACAAAAATGTTTATTAATCACAAAATCCAGTAAAATATGTTGAGATTTTCCTACAAATATTTGGTTAGCACTGCCAGTTGGCATTTCTGTGTGGAGTTTGCATGTTCTTTGGCGTGGGTTTCCTTTGTGTGCTCCGGTTTTCCCCCACAGTGCGAAAGTAATATTTGCTAATTGGGCGGCATGGTGGCTTAGTGGTTAGCACTGTCGCCACACAGCAAGAAGGTCACTGGTTCGAGTCTCGGCTGGACCAGTTGCCATGTTCTCCCCATGTTCGCGTGTTTTTTTTTCAGAGTGCTCCGGTTTTCGGTACAATCTAAAGACATGCACTATAGGTGAATTCAGTGTTTCCTTTAGGATTTTTTCCAGCTGTGGCGGCAGACTTTGTTGGCCTTTTACACATATCTACCAACTACCTGTGGTGTTATTTCAATGACAAATCAGTATTACAAGCCGAGATTGCATTTATGTAATATGAGCATGCGGATCTCTTTGCTTGCGTGCCGATTTCCTCTGTTCACGCACAAAACTTTTTGCACACCCTCAAATATACGCTACTTAAGTGCAGGTTAAGGCAAGATAAAGTCATTATCTATAAATTTTAAAGTATTATAAAGCATTATGTAAACTGTGTTCATCTTAACTGAAATGCTATGCCGTGTTTGCTAGCCTCACGCAGTCAGTCAGTCAGCATGTCACCTTAAAGGGCTTAAATAACGCACAGCACTACTACGATTCCAGACAAGTTTTTGCTGTTAAAATTCTTTTACCTTTTAACACGTTTTGGTGCCATTATAACCCACTATTAAAAAACAACAATGACTGAATGTTTTGAATGAGTAGTAATGTAGCAGTGGCAGGGTGAATTTTAGTGTGAAAGAATGAATGTAGCGGAAACCATGGAATTGGATAAACTAAATTGGCTGTGTATAAGTGTGTGTGCGAATGTGAAAATGTATGGGTATTTCCTAGTATTGGGTTGCGGCTAAAAGTGCATTCGTTTCGTAAAACATATGCTGGAATAGTTGGCGGTTCATTCCGCTGTGACAACCTCTGATAAATTGGATTAAGCCGAACAAAAAAGAATGAATGAATTGTAATACTAATAAAAAACTACGAAAAATTTTTTTTTAAAAGAAGGTCATTTTATTCAGCATTTCCAAGTTAAATTATTCTAAAATGTATATTCGTCAAAAAGTCCTGCAAATTATGTTCTGGTTTTCCTACTAATTTGATAATACTAATAAAAACAGAACTCAAAGTAAATTAAACTTATCCTTTTTTAAAGAAGATAATTATATTCAGCATCTTTTATTTAAATTAATCTAAAAATGACATTTATAATTGTACTAAATTCATAATAATCAAGAAATCATGTAAAATATGCTGTGAATTTCCTACAAATATTAAGTGAATTTGATAATAATAATAAAACCCAGATTGCAAAGCAAATTAAACTAAGCTAAACTTTTTAAAATATGTTTAAAAAGTTTTATTAAGCATTTACTATTTAAATTATTCTAAAAATGACATTTATAATTTTACAAAAATGTATATTCATCAATAAGTCCTGCAAATTGTGTTCTGGTTTACCTACAAATATTAAGTAAATTTGATAATACTAATAAAAGACAGAACTCAAAGTAAATGAAACTAAACATTTTAAAAGAACACAGTTGAATTCAGCATCTTTTATTTAAATGAATCTAAAATTGCATTTATAACTGTACAACATTTTTTATTCATTATAAAATGTACAATGTGCTGTGGTTTTCCTATTATGTAATATTAATAAAAAAAAGAACCCAAAATAAATTAAACTAATCTAAATTTTTAAAAAAAGAAACAAGCATTTTATTCAGCATTTCAAAGTTAAATCAATCTTAACATGACATTTATAATTTTACTAAAATGTATATGCATTAAAGAATCCTCTAAAATGGTGGTGTCCAAACTCGATCCTGGAGGGCTGGTGTTCTACTTTAGCTTCAACTTTCTTCAACACACCTCTCTAGAATCTAGTATACCTAGAAAGAGCTTGATTAGCTGGTTCAGGTCTGTTTAAATGGGGTTGAAACTAAAAAATGCAGGACAATGTCTCTCCAGGACCGAGTTTGGACACCTCTGCTCTAAAATATGTTGTGGTTTTCCTACAAATATTAATTGGATGTGACAAATGAAAAATAAATAAATAAATTGTTAAGCAGCAAATCAGCATTAGAGTGATTATTGAAAGAATTGTGTGGCACTAAGTGATGTTTTACAAACTTAAGCTGCAGGCACACTGCACTTTTCTCCCTGTAGCGAATGCGTCAGACCGGAAACGCAAGCTTGTGCGACAAGTTTTCAGTTTGCTGTGTTGGAAAGTTTAAGCTTGGTGAACTCTGACCTGGAAATTGCATCACATAATTGCGTGAGACCAATCGAAGATCAAAACATGACCTCTTTGGACAGAAATTTAAAACATGGACCAATCACTCACTTTTTTAATGTCTAATCATCTTGTTTTATCCCGCCCCTTTTCCCAGAGCCATACGACAGAATTTCGCACACAAACTCTAGTGTGACCACAGCATAATTTCAAAAGGAGCATGTGATATGATTGATCGCAGCTGGGCTCTCATCTGTAATCATTAGCAAGCCAATCAAATTATCCCAAACTCACTATAAATATCCCATGTGGCATTACTCCCTTATCTTCGTTTTTAAAGAATCCCCCCATCCACCCCATCTCATCTTTTCCTCCTTTACCAGGGGGAAATTTCAAGGACTACCTGATCTTGTACCCCCTTACATGCTCAATGACCAGGCGGGAGCCCTGGGCTCAGTTATCTTCAAGCTCAGGGTTCTCTCCTGGGACAGCATGCCAAACCTGCTAATATTGTCAAGCTATATCTAAGTGTGAACTCTTGAAACTCACAATGCTAAAAATTCAGCTTTGCTATCACACAAAAAATGACATTTTATTACTAATTACATTGGAAAACAGTTCTTTTCAATTATATTGCACAAATGTACTGTATTTCACGTTAAATATATACAGCATTGGAGAGTATACAAGACTCCTTAAAAACATTGAAAAATCTGGTGTCAATATTGCTAATGAAGTTAATTAAGTTAATGAAGATTATTGCAGAATTAAGTTTTTAGTTCATTTAACAGGTTTTGAGTTCATGATGGGACAAAGAAAGAGAATTGTTTTGAATTTAAAATTGCATTTCGAATACAGATGTTGAACACAAATGTCATTACATAGCCTAAGGTGTTTGTATATCTGTGCTCCCTCAGACTTCATGAGAGAATGCATCATCGGTAATGGACTCAACTACAAAGGGAAAAGATCGGTGACTAAAAGTGGAGTCCAGTGCCAACTCTGGAATTCCAAAATGCCGCACGAGCACAAGTAAGTGCTTACTCATCCTCTTTACCTCCCATTTTTGCTTCAGTCTCTCTACGGGCAATTAAACTCAATTACCCACTATGTGCATTTCTGTGGCTATCAAAAGTCTGAGGAGTGGATAGCTGTTAACATCTCCTTGATATGTTTCGGTTTATTTATTCATGCACATATTAGATTGCTAATGGCAAAACAGACTCATCACGAGTCATAAAAATCCCCATTAGTCTCTAATGATGATCAACGCACAGTTTTATGCATGCCGTCTTACTCCCTTTGATTCGTTAGAAGCTTCTCGCTGAATCTAAAAGTGCGACAGTAAGTGCAACCCGATGATTCTTAGAAGTGGAGCACCAATGAAGACAATTAGGTCAGTGGCAGGAACGCCAGCTAGCAGATTTAAACAATTGCTTCCATTCTTGAATGAGCAAAAATAGACGTTTGTATACATTCTATGCATAAATGGTTCAATGTTTATTTTTGTATACACTGACATCTAAAAATAAATACAGAAAAAGCCATATGCAGTCTGAAGTAGGCTGTTTAGGGGATTTGAGGGTTTTGTGTGTAAGTGGGAGTTTGACAGAAAGCAGCGCAGTGCTGTGATAAGATATCTAATGCAGAACATGTCTTTGAAACAAGTTCATTACGGCTGCAGGAATTCATTAGGGACACCACATGGTGCATCCAGTTTTCTTTCTTTACTGCAAGTCAATACAATAAACCTGACCTATTTTTGGTTGTAGACCTGCACTGCATGTTTCTTAAATCCTAAAATCAGATCAAAATACTCTTGATTTCATGATCTTAATATTCTTTTAAGCATTACATGGTCTGGAATCTCTCAAAATTAATCCAACCATATGATCTATCAAGAGGTTTTAGGTCCTCTGTCAATTAACTTTTATTTGTTCTTAGTGCTATGCTAAAGAGCAGGCAGGCCTTTTACTTTTACTAACTGTAAAAGTAGACTCACATTAAAGTGAAGCCATTGCAGTAAAGTCTACTTTTACAGTTAGAAAGGCCCAAACACTTTCTGTTTTTAAGTCTAGCTTAAAAACCTACCTCTATAGTTTGACGTTTTACAGTGTGATAGCTGTATTTTATTTATTTTATTTTATTTTATTTTATTTTATTTTATTTTATTTTATTTTGTTTTTTTGTTTGTTTTGTTTTGTTTTGTTTTATTTTATTTTAAACCTACTTCTATAGTTTGACATTTAACAGTGTGATAGCAC
>CAIGQZ010032545.1:3132235-3142752 GCA_903798205.1 Danio tinwini
ATATATATATATAATGTGTTCCACGTTGCTAAAAACTATATTAGGACACATACATTTCACAAAAAAGTGAAACTTGGTAGTTTTTGCGTTATTTAAAGCAAATTTATTCTTCCAGTTTGAAAAGAAATTTTAAAACTGCATCATGGCAATGAGATCCTTGTGTGAATTCCAGCATGTAGACTGGCTGTCTGTATTGGCAGGTTCAACGTGACGTCTTTGAGCTTTCATCATTAATTCAAAAGATAGACTTGGTTCGAACCTATCAGCGCGCTCTAATGTAAATGAGCCGTAACTTCATTAATATGCATGATAGCATCGGAGACTTGTTTTTACCTGTTACAGTGTTCAGGCCACATTGTGTTGCCAATTATAATATTATAATTAAAACAAGTGGAAGAAGAATTGTTTGGAGACATGGATTGTCAGTGTTGTGTTTATTAATGTGCTACAACAAAGGTTTTGTTTTCATTTCCCCACTATGAGAGCACAGCTGGACTCACGTGTGGATTACAGTGGTCTGCTAACATGCGCCAAAAATAGGTTTGTAAGGAAAATTTTTTAGCTGAGAGCTTTTCGCATCTGAAAATGGTAAAATCTTGATTTGCCACTCGTCTTCTTTTAAAAAAAGACATGGTTCCAGTTTGTGTTGATTGTCCTGTCTCTACAGATTTGTTAAGTGTGTGATCAATGTTCTTCGTTTATGTTTATTCAGAGGCAAAGTTAGTTAGTATCGTACAGTAGTGCTCTTTCAGTTTTTAAAGACATACCTTAGTCAAAATGATGTAGTTACTAAGATCACCCTACATTAATATCACTACAATATTTTAGGCTGAAAGATGTGCTGTAAATGCTGCTCTCCAAATGTAAACACCTTAATTAAACTATTATAGTCGTGTAGGATTTCAGCCGCATTTTCTGACAGTATAGTCTATACACACACAGCTTTCTGACACTACCTACCGAGTGCATTACAGAGTTACAGAGAAATGCTGAGTTTTTTTTTTTCTCTCATACGGCATGCAGTATCAAACATTGCATTAAAACAGCACTCTTCCAGCAGTTCCTCGCATCCAATATCACGTTTATCACGGCGGGCATGCATGAAATGTAACTGATTGAAAGTGAAAGTGCCAAACTGCAGTTAAAGTTGACAAATAAAGAATTTGGCAAATAATTTGATTACTGATGTCCATGTAAACACAGTCACTGTCTTTCTCCCCTGCGTCTGTGTGTTGTTTTGCCTCTGTGAATATCAGCGCATTCCTGAACTGAAACTCCCCTTTCCATGCAAATCCTTCCCTCGTTCGCCACTCAACACTCCCACTTAAATAAAGCTGGACTTACCCACTTTCCTGACTTTTTTCAGGAAAACTAAAGAAACACCCTGCTGAGACAGGTAATTAGGCAAGTCATTGTATTATGATGGTTTGTTCAGAAGACAATCGAAGAAAATATATTGCTTAAGGGGGCTAATAATGTTGACCTTAAAATGGTTTTAATAAATGAAAAACTGCTTTTATTGTAGCCAAAATAAAACAAATAAGACTTTCTCCAGAAGAAAAAAATTTATAGGAAATACTGTGAAAAATTATTGGCTCTGTTAAACAAATTTGGAAATATTTGAGAAAGAAAAATAAATTTTGGCTTCAACTGTATATGTAAACAAAAATGGATCTATTACATATGTATGCATGTTTTTCTTACAGCCATACTGGAGTGTTAAATAGCTATGTTTGCATTTGTTCCTGCCAGGTGACTTCTATTTGTGGTTTTCCTTGTGTTTGTAATATTGAATTGGCATATTATCAGTGTGTGTGTGAGTCTCAAAGGGGTTGAACAATCGTTTCCGCAACAGGCCTGTGTTGTTTCTGCCGTCATACTCACCCCGAGATGTGTGGCGTTAAATAACTTCCCTGTTTTATGAACAAGTTCCAGGTCAAAGGTCGGACTTTCCAGAACCCTGCTAGCTCATTGAAGCAAAGCGCTGCGATTGTCAGGTTGTGTTTGTCTTTGTTGAGAAAATAAGACCCTCACCGTTTTCTGAGGAAGAAAAACAGGTTTTAGTGGACGACCCCCGTTCTGAAGAGCTCTAATTGATGGTAAACGCTGAGCAGTCAGAGTGACTCAATTCCCAAAAAATTACAGGCAGGCCAACCCAGCTGGAACGGGATTCTTTAGAGCCACCCCATGACCCCTTTCCTCACCCAAACCCCTCTCTGTGAACACATCAAAGCCGAGCAGCTCCTTTATTTGGCCTGCAGCCGGTGAGCCGCCATGGCTGGGTTGCAGAGGTCATTAGGGTGGGCAATAGGCCTAGATTGTTTATATTGTACGTCGGGCTGGGTGATGTAGCAAAAAAAAATCTAGATTTTAATTTATTTATTTATGTTTGAAAAAGATTTTTTCAGCACATATCTAAACATAAAGGTCTTTGCACACTGAAGTCCGAAATTTTTTGTATGCGTTTTTGTTCGTCATGTAAACAAGCCTTGCACACTAAGTCCGATGTGTATTAATCAATCCATTACAAAAAAAAAGCTAAACATTTCAGAGTCAGTTCAAGCAGTGATAACTTGTTCTCCTCTCTTCTCTAAAGTAGAAACAGAAAGAGGAATAGGCTGCATATTGTGTTGATTCAATACTGCATAGAGAGAAAGGAGAGTTCAGCTCATTATCAAAGATCTGCACTATGATTATACCGAAATACAAAGTTTATTTCAGGAAATCAGTGGAATTTTGATACATTGCTTGTGATACTTTACACGTGCATGTACATAAACCAATCAGGGACAGAGAATGTTAATATCTACAGACAATATCTAATAGATGGCGACTGTGTTGACATGTTGAAACAACGGAATGAAAGTGGACTATGCTTTTTATTATAATGTCTATCGCCAGTAGGTCAAATGTATGGACACACACACACATACATACACCAAACAGTAGCAGGGAAGAGGTGCACCAGTCACTGAATCCAGCATATAGGGGTTCTCAACTATCCACCACATTTTGTCTTTATTTCATGCACTGCGTTTGTCATAAAGTTATCTGTGGCTCAAATGGCAGCATCCTGTAATTAGTTTTTCGCTTGTATGGTGGCTCTGAACTGTGAAAACACCTCCTAAACCACTTTTTAGATGCAAAAAGTGGAAAGAATTTAACCCAGGTCAAATTTTTTTATGACGGGCGAAGGTTTTGGAGGCAGTGTGACAATACAATTCACACAACGTGAGGTTGAATTAATTTTTTTATGTGCAAAAATTACGAATGAAAATTTTGCTTTCAGTGTGCAATAACCTTAATAGTCTTAGTAGCTATTTTTTAATAACTGATTTCTATTATCTTTGCCATGGTAACGGTATATAATATTTTACTAGATATTTTTCAAGATACTAGTATTCAGCTTAAAGGGCAATTTAAAGACTTTATTAGGTTATTTAGGTTACTAGGTTATTTGGTTTATTCTGTAGACATTCGAGAAAAAAAATAGATATAGCTTAAGGAGGCTAATATTCTTGACCTTAAAACGCTTTTAAAACAAATAAAAAAACTGCTTTTATTCTAGCCAAAATAAAACAAATAAGACTTTCTCCAGAAGAAAAAAAAATATTATCGAAAATATTGTAAAAAAAATCCTTGCTCTGTTAAACATCATTTGGGAAATATTTGAAAAGATAAATTACATCAAGGCTATAATTTTTACTTCAACTGTATAAAGATTAGTATATAAAGAGACACTAAAACAATCCTCAATCCTGCAAGCTTTTTTGAAGATCTAGTTTTTTTTTTGTTTTTTTATTGCACCTGTAATTTAGCAGCATAAAAATTATGACAATGCTATTTAATGAAATATTTTTAAGTTAAAGGATTGTTTGTTGTCACACAGCATATGTCATATTTATTCAACAATTTTTAAGTCATTCAATTGAATGATAGAAAAAAACTGTTTTGAAATGCAGTTAAGCATTTAGAAACTGTACAAGAAAACTTCATTAGCTTACACTGTAAAAGCTGAGTAGCAGATGTGGCCTGATCAAAATAGGTCTCACAAAAGCAATATAGAAAAGAGTGTTTTATTACAATAGATATGTGAAAAACAACTATAAATAAAACTATGTTTATACACAGCAAAAAAATCAGTGTACATTTAACTCAATTTGAGTTTAACTTAACACTCCCTCCATTTTGGAGTTAAAATAACACTTTCTAAAGTGTGAAATTTGTAAATTACTCTCAGAGTTCATTTTACACAGTAAGAGTTTATTCTTACATCAAATTGGAGTGTGTGTTACCCTTCAAAGAGTTAATATATTACCTTTTTTCTACAATATCATTAGCTGTGTGTAACATTACAGTGATCAAATATGTTGAAAATAGTTTTAATTTATTAAATGTTTATTAATCTTTTCAGAAATAATTTCAACACATTCAACTCTTCGCATTTTAAAATGCAACAAGACATGTTTAGTTTAAGTAAAACATACTGGTTTGACCACAGTTTGTCCAAAAGAACAAAAAAGTAAAAAAGGACTTCCCATCACTAATGGGAAATGCACTGCATATTGGGTTAAAAGTTTAACATGGAAAAAAAACCTCTTAAATATACTCTCTTTCACACTTGTGGATTAAAATGTACTCTCCAGTTTTAACACTGAACAACACCCAAAAATCACACTGTATGTTTAACACTGGAATTTTTGCTGTGTAGTTTGTTTGTTTATTTGTTTTTTTAAGCATGGAAGATTCCAGTAGCTTAAGCACTTATAAGCAAAATCTATTATAAAAAATAAAAATATATTTCTAAAACATTTCAAAAAAATTTCATATTATTGTTTATAGACAATCTGTTTAGGCATGAGCCGATATAGGATTCTGATGGTACAATAACCTTGGATAAAAATATGACAGTCTTAAGGTGATTACTGCTCTAATAATATTCATTCATTCATTTTCTTTTCGACTTAGTCCCTTTGTTCATCTGGGGTCGCCACAGCGGAATGAACCGCATGCTCTAATAATATATATTTTTTTGATGTCTGGGTAAAAAAAAAAACTTTTTTCCCCTTTGAACAGAATATATTTTATTTTGAGAAACTTTTAAAATAATTGGAGCAGTAAACATGTCTAAATAATTCAAATGTATCATTGTCTTCATTAGTTTCAATAACACAGATTTCAGTACAATTTAAAACAGCATCTTTGGAGATCTTTCTGCTGGAGATACTGTTGTCCTAAAAAACGAAAAAAAAAAAGTATATAAACCATATGAATGGTATAGCGGAAAAAATGGCTGTTTTAAAACCTTTACTTTTCCAAATTGCGGTATACATTGAAAACAGTTATTGTCCCATGCCTAAATCTGATTATGTTTGTCTTTTTTTTCAACTTTGTGTCAGTGTCAGTTTTCTGAAATGAAGATTTGTACATTATCTGAAAGCTGAACAAAAAAGCTCCCAATGATGTTTGGCTTGTTAGGATATAGGCCAATATTTGGCTGAGATACAACTACAGTATTTGAAAATCTGTAATCTGAGGGTTCAAAAAAATCTAAATACTAAGAAAATTGCCTTTAAAGTTGTCTAATTTAAGTGCTTAGCAATGCACAGAGCTTATCAATAATTCAGTATACTTACAGTAAGACCTTTTTAATATATATTAATGATTGATGATTTTTATCTAATATTCTAAGAATTTTTTGTAATAAAAGACAAATTAATTATTTTGACCCATACAATTTTCTCTATGTAAATGCAAAACGTCCAAAAAAGAACCACCCCTTTCTCCAGGTTGGCTACATGCCTGCTGTTACAAATAATGTAATAGCAGGTCTGTAGCCAGCCTGGCAAAAGACGTGGTTCTTTTTTTCTTAAAAAGTGGACCTTTTTGCAGTTATTCGCCTCATTTTCTATTTAATTATGAGGCTTAAATAGATTGCCTTTTAGTGACATTTTAAGCACATTTATTTTGTTGGATTAGCTTGTTGGATGGTCATCATAACTACACTTTTTGATGTACCAAAAACATTCCCTAAAGATTGACATCAATTATCATGTACATAATATATACATCAATTACATCACATATTAGAAAAGTTTTAAATTAAAAACTAGCCTATTGTAATTTAAATATCAATAATTGTAATAGCAAACTGGCCAGCACATTCAACTTTTCTCAGTCACGCTGTAGCGACAGCCAACACAGGGATCCAATTGGTGTTAAAGCCTTCTTTAATGGATTATTTTACAAATTGATTAGGGCATAGCAATCAAAACAGGACAAATGAGCTCATGTATGGGACAAATTCTGGACCTTTGTCAGTGATGGGTGGGTCTTTCGAACCACCCAATCCCCCCTTGGCTACGGGACTAAATAGATAGACAACTAAATAGACAACTAAATAAATAAATAGACAACTACTTATTTTATAAAAGCACTAGAATATCTTCAGATCAAGGCAGTTGAATCATTTTGATTGCAACTGACCCAAAACATAATATAAGAATTGAGCCGCAGAATAAAAAACAAGCTCATTGTTATTCATTTCTTCACTGTAGCACTTTCTGTCTCTGGTGAACTTTTGGAGGACTTTAGCATCTGTGAATCTCCCAGAATCTGACTGACAATGTGAAAAAGCTTAGGAAAACATGTCATGAGTAATGCACAAGCTAAATACTTCACTGCCTCCTGAGAGGAGCTCTGTGCAGCTGGGGCTTAAGATCAGCTTATGAGAAGATGTTTCTTTGCAATCCTAAATGGTTTTAGACGTATTGTCTTGTTACAAACACCTAAAAGATTGTTTGGTTGTAGTGTTCAGACAAACTGACAAAAGCTAGATTCAAAAAATGGGTAACACTAAAAAATAATGGCCCATTAGATAATGTTAATTCTTGTATTTAGTATGAATAATCTTTTAAAGCATTTATTAATCATAGTTCAACATTAACTAATTATTATTAAAAGTCCAATATTATGCTTGTTAATATTAGGTAATGCACTCTGAGTTAACATGAACTAATGTTTTTTTAACCTAATTAAAATAAGCTAAAGTTAGCAAAGATGAACAAGTACCATAATAAATGCATTACTAATTGTTTGTTAATGTTAGTAAATACATTCAGAATTTTCCTTCGGCTTAGTCCCTTTATTCATCAGTGGTCGCTACAGCGGAATGAACCGCCAACTTATCCAGCATATATTTTAGAACAGCGGATGCTCTTCCAGCTGCAACCCAGTACTGGGAAACATCAATACACACTCATTCACACTACGGCCAATCTAGATTTAGACTGCGTAGATTGGTATTTTATGACTGATAGCTTTTGTAATAATTCGTAACTTACAAATAACCAGACAACAATCAGACAAGTTTAAAAAGCTTTGAATCAGAAAAGTATGCCTTTGGGCATAATTAAGGATTCATTGATTACATATTAAAATCTTTTGAGTTAAATGATAGACAGATGTATTAAGTTGAATGATAAGAGATGCAAATCAAAAGTTTGATAGTAATTGCTTTTTGAAAGGCAGTTACTGTGAATGAAACATTTATATAGATGAAACACTTATTTTGTATAGTGAACATCATATTTTGTGATTGTGTATTGTACTAAAAATGTCAAGGTTAAAAGTTGTTTGAAGAAAGATAAATTGTTTGAAAAAAAAGCATAAATAATATATATTCAAAAAGGCGGCAACATCAAAGCTCCAAAAGTGGCAGTTTATTGCTTTATAAAGACTTATAAAAGACTTGTAATCTTCATCAAACGGACACTGTATATATATATATATATATATATATTCATTCATTAATTTTCTTGTCGGCTTAGTCCCTTTATTAATCCGGGGTCGCCACAGCGTAATAAACCACCAACTTATCCAGCACGATTTTACACAGCGGATGCCCTTCCAGCCGCAACCCATCTCTGGGAAACATCCACACACTCATTCACACTCATGCACTACGGACAATTTAGCCTACCCAATTCATCTGTAGCGCATGTCTTTGGACTGTGGGGGAAACCGGAGCACCCGGAGGAAACCCACGCAGGGAGAACATGCAAACTCCACACAGAAACACCAACTGACCCAGCCCAGCCGAGGTTCAAACCTGCGACCCTGCGACCCAGTGACGTTCTTGCTGTGAGTCGACAGCACTACCTACTGCGCCACTGCTTCGCCCTCTATATATATATAATTTATATAATTTTTTTTTCTTTTTTTTGCACTGTTTGCTGTTTTGAGCACCCATTTAAAGTGATGTGCATGCTTTTGTACATTTTTTCAAAGCATAAATAACAAAAAGTTTTAAAAACATGAATCACAAAATGTAAAAATTTGCTAATGTATGGTTATTTTTTTACAGTGTACAGACAAAAAAAAATGTATTTATATAATATTTACTTGTGGTTCAAGACCTTCATGAGTTCTTTCTTATTTAACGCTAATGAACATTTTTTGAAGAAAGCTAAATTGCTGTTACCATTGGCTTCTATAGTAGCCAATGAGTAGGCCCACATGGAATCTTTTGCACAGAAATCCACAGATTTTTAGCCCATCATTGAGTCTATGTATTTACTTGTGTAAATGTGTGTACATTTATATTTATTCAGTTTTTAAATTAACTTCACTAATAATATTGTGATATAATAATAGTAATATTAAAATGTTTATATGATTTATTTACAATATTGTTTGTAAAGTAATTTTTAAAACTTTAAAAGAAAAAAAAGAAAAATAAAGTTTTTTGTCTTTTATTATATATAATATATGAGAGACTTGCTTTGTTTACCAAATAAGTGGATCTAATTGGATTTACATCATAAACATTAAATAAAAGTAAAACTTATATATTATTTTATTATTTTTATATATAAATTTTTTAGTTACGATACTCCCAAAATCATTCTGCAATCTGAAGATTTTTTGCAATATTCTCTGAAGTATTTGAAAAAAGTGCTCTTTTGATGATCTGATTTCATAAATATTCTAAGACTTTTGAAAATATACAAACTTCGTATGAAAATAAACTAATATTTTATCATAACCAATATTAAAAATATATATAATCATCCCTGGATTTGCCTGTTTGATGCACCTGTTTTGAAAGTTTCTATGTTGTGTAGACAAGGAATATGTTATATTTTATTCTCAACTCTCTTCTCTCAAAAGTGCACATGTTCTGCATGTTGTAATGGCGAGATTTGTTTTTGTTCACGCAGTAACGAAAGAGATGTGAATTTGCTGACGGCTGAACAGGCAGGGAACTTCTGCAGAAATCCAGACAAGGACAAACACGGCCCATGGTGCTATACCAACAGCTCATCCATCCCCTGGGATTACTGCTCTCTCAAACCCTGTGAGTGAAAAACGCGTCGTCTGTGCTAACATTACAACCTGATTGAAACCTTTAGGTTCATTACAAACTTAGCTTGAAACATGAAGAGCCATATACGCAAGCTGAGGACTAACGGGCTAATGTAAACCACTAAACTAGCAGTCATTAGATTATTAGGAGTCTGTCTGCTTAGATACTTTTCATACATTTAGCTTTCTTAAAGGGATAGTTCACCCAATGAAAATTCTGTCATCATGTACTCACCCTTGACCTGATTGAAACCTTTATGTGTTTCTTTCTTCTGTTCAACACACAATAAGATATTTTAAAAAATGTTGGAAACCAGTAACCATTGATTTCTATACTATTTGTTTTTCCTACTATGAAAGTCAATGGTTACAGGATTTTAGCTTTCTTCTAAATATCGTCTTATGTGTTCATTAGAATAAAGAAAGTCATAAAGGTTTGTAAACACTTGAGGCTGACTAAGTAGTGAGTAATTATGATTACTTTTTATAATAAATATATTATTATTATTATTATTATTATTATTATTATTATTATTATTATATATTAGATATTTAAATATCTTTATTTGAAAATTGGAAAAATATTTATACAGTGCATCTGGAAAGTATTCATAGCGCTTTACTTTTTCCACATTTTTTATGTTACAGCCTTATTCCAAAATTAATTAAATTCATTTATTTTCTCAAAATTCTACACACAATACCCCATAATGACAATGTGAAAAAAGATTTTTTGAAATTGTTGCGAATTTATTTAAAATAAAAACCTAAAAAAATCACATGTAGATCAGTATTCACAGCCTTTGTCATGAAGCTCTAAATTGAACTCAGATACATTTGGTTTCCACTGATCACAGTCACATTCTATATATTTTTACTCATATTAAAATTAAAACTATTAAGTTTTTTACACAGTACAGAAATGCCTATATTTTTTGACCACACTGCTGTGTTACATGTGCTTTGCTGTGGATTTTGACCCCATCACTGACACTGCAGACTCCTGTTGAGATTTTAGGCCATGTGTTATGAATCTGCATACGGCACATCAATCACTAGCGCACAAACACACACACACACACACACATACACACACACACACACACACACACACACACACACACACACACACACACACACACACACACACA
>CAIGQZ010032545.1:3175889-3186237 GCA_903798205.1 Danio tinwini
TTAAGTAGTACTAAAGATTAACTATTAGTGCATTAAATACAAATTTAGTTTCTGAAAATAGAGCACTTTAAATGATAAAAGTGCACTAAGTGGACTTAAAATGTATTTTAGTGTACTTTTTAATCTGGAAAAGTATTGTTATATTTTAAATAATTTATAAGTGTATTTTATTTGTACATCTAGCATATATAAAAGTGCAATAAAAGATGGTTAGTACTGTATTAAAAGTGGCATAAAATGTATATATATTTTAATATTAAAGTAGTATATTAAAAGTATATTTTTGTTTAACTTAATGGTAAATACCACAAAAACTATTAGTACATTAAATACAAAACAAGTTTCTAAAAAAAATCGAGCACTTTAAGTACATTATGGAGCTGCAATAAGTGCTCTTAAATAAACCATATTTTAGTGCACATTTTCACGTAGGCCCTCTTCTGGCTGCAGTTATCAGTCTCACTTTTTTTTCCTTTTATGAAAGTCTTGATAACACCATTGTTGCAGTTTTCTTTTATTATTTCAGAACTAGGATTGTAAAAAAAATGTTGTACTCTCTCATTCGCTGCACTCTTTTTTTTATTACTTCTGCTACCCGAACATGTATAAAGAGTCCTTTGTAGTTCCATATGTGGAGCAATTTATTGTATTAAGATGAAGGATTAAACTATTTTCTTTTATTTTTAAAGTCACAAGCCCTGTTTTCACCTGGTATTGGTGTTTTAGTTTTTTATCAGTTCATTTAATAATAATAATAATAATAATAATAATAATAATAATAATAATAATTGTAATGGTGATCTATTCCTTTCAATTTCCATTTCTATAGGGCCTCGGCACAAAGGATTTGACGTGCAACAGTTTACTTTTTATTTGTCTGGATACAACAAAAATAAAAAACAAATGGAAGACCTATTTACACTTTTTCAAGCTTCAATGTAAATATGAAGACAAAAGACTGTCTACCATCAAGCCCCTTCCTTCTTTCTAATCTTTTTTCCCTGTTGCTTACGCATACATATGACGTATGGCATTATTTAACATATGAAACATCATGTACATAATATAATATCACAAAATATACAAAACAAATGCTGTAACTATATATCTCAATTCAAACAATATAATATTATTGAAAAATATTTATTCTGATGCATAACAATTATCTTTTTTAAATGCTTAAAAAGAGCCATAAATAGTACTCTTTCCTTAAAACAGTGCTTTAGGAAAGTCCACAGTATATATTTCATCGCAATCTCATGGCAATTCGTAACTTTTACATTTTTTGATTTAGTGGGGTTTGAATTCGTACGATCTAATTCGTACAAATTAGTTTGATTTGCTCATCACCCAATGACGGTTGGAGTTAGGGGTGGGGTTAGGTGCCACGCTTCCTTTTTAAACTCATACGAATTCATACGAATTAGCCACTAAACTGACAAAACGTAAAATTCTTACGTTTCCTTGTGAGATCAGGCTGTATATTTACGTTCTTTAAGCAAACTCTTACTCCTTTTCTGCTTCTTGCAATAAGCAAAGTTTCGTTTCTGGTCTATCCAACTGACAAGTCTTTGTCTGAACACAGGCACGTCAAACAATACCAGAAGCATCTGGTATGGTCTTCAGAATTCTACCCATAATCCAAGAATTTCTCAACACAGCACTCTGGAATATTCCTTGATCTTCAGATGTGCTGCTGGTGGATTCTTCCTCCCTTTGTTTCTTCTCCCAGCTCATCGCCTCTTCTTTCTCCTGAGTTTCTCTCTTCCTCAACTCAATTCTGCTACTTTTTGACTAAGTTAGTCTTTGTCTCTCGTTGCCTGAATCATAATCTTGTCGTCGTATTCCTCTCTGATCTTCCGGTCGTGGGTACAGTTTTGACACCACAGAAATAGCAATAACTATATATCTCAATACAAATAATATAATATTCTAGAAAAAATATTACAAATCCCTTAGTGCTTTTTATGGCTCTAACGATAATTCCTAACATTTATATAGCACTTTTCTGGACACTCAAAAGCGCTTTACACATTTTTGGGGGGAAGCTCCTGCTTAGCTTCAGTGGGCGACCATGTGAGAGTTGCAGAGAGCTAGATGCCTGCCTCGGTTTAGAAGTGGACTACAATAACCATAGGCGGATCTAAAATGAGAGCTGATTATTTTTTGTGTAACTCCTCATGTAGTCGAATACATATACTATTTATTCTGCTTCAAATACTTTCAAACATCCAAGTTGCAAAAACAGCTCAGTTGACCATTACGTTGTTAGAAAATGCACTAAAACACCTTGCTGCAATGTTTGAATACTTGTGGATAACCAACGCAATCTCACGGCAATTCGTAACTTTTTGATTTAGGGGCTAATTAGTATGAATTCGTACAATCTAATTCGTACAAATTAGTATGATTTACCTATCGTCTATTATTATTTTTATTAATACAATTGTCTATGTAGAAGGAAGGAAAGAACATCAAATAATTCTCTAAATCATAACAGGCTGGGATAACAGTCAAAACAGTATAGTAGTTGGCATCCATGTCCTTTTTACTCACTTGCTTTCCCACTCACTTGTAAGCCTTGTAAAAAAAAGTTTCTTCATTTAAAAGTACTTGTGTGTCACGCTGAGCATTCTTGTGAAAGTCATGAACAGTAGAACAAATTAAGAGGGTTTTAGGTCTTTATGCATATCAAGAAATGCATTTGAACGCATGTTAATACCAAGAGGAAGCTACTGCTTCCTGGCTGAAAACAGTTGATAAAACTAGGTGGATTATACATATTTATAGAATAGCACGAGGGTGAGTAAATAGCTGTATGGATTTATTATATTAATCACCAGTTATTTCATGTATTTCTGTGATGAACTATCTCTTTAGAAATGCAATTAGAGTCCATTTTGATTTTTAACTGACTTTGAATGCTCCCTAATTACTCATTTTAGGCAAACCCAATGATATCGTCTTCATTTTTGGCATCATCAAGTCCATCAACATTGTGCTCATAATATCAGTACGTATCATAATTGTTATTGCAATTAAAGTAATAATCATCATTATCGTCATTGTCACTGAAGCCATATTGTACTCTTCTGCCTTATATAATGTCCTTGCGGTCTTAATGGAAAGGGGAGGACTGAGATTCTTGCTCCTGATTGGCTGGCAAGTGAGTACAATGAGATTTGGTTCAGATAATGAATCAGTTTTGTTGTTCATGTTGTCTTTTGTGCTTTAATAATCTGTCGAATCTCGCTGCAGAGTGTCATATACTAGCTGATTAGTTTGAGAGAATGTGTCATCGTTGCCTTAAGAAGATGGTAAATTCTTCAAGCAGTGAGTGGCGGCGTGTGGCTCTGTGATCATCTTAAGTCCTGCATGGAATCCTCCAGTTATGATTTAGAGAATTGTTTGATGTTCTTTCCTTCCTTCTACATAGACAATTGTATTAATAAAAATAATAATAGACAATAGGTAATAATAATAGATTTCAGTCAGTGTATATGCCAACTCAGATTCAGGTGGTATTGGGGGGGGGGGGCTTTTCAGTGTATCATCTGTGCAGTGCATGATGAGTCTATAATATATATATATATATATATATATATATATATATATGCAGCATGGTGGCTCAGTGGTTAGCACTGTTGCCTCACAGCAAAAATGTCACTGGTTCGAGTCCCAGCTGGGCGAGTTGGCATTTCTGTGCATATGCGTTCGTAATATTTTTATTATTTGCTATTAACCTCATGTGGAACTGAATCTCATTTTGGAGTTTATATGATACTGTCCACTGGAGGTCACGTTTAGGTCACAGACGCATGCTTTCTGAGCCTTTCTGAATGAATAAATGAATGAATGAAATACACGGTTTTTCACCAAGACAGTGGCGTGTTGAAATATAATTGGGTTAAAAGAACATAAACAAAGAGACCTGTTCCGGCACGGAAAAGACATTTTCAAAGCAGAATATCTGACTTTAGCCTTGTTTTTCAGATAAACAAGAATGTTCACTTGCCATGTTTTTTAAATATTCGCAAACTAGAGATGCACGGATCAGATGAAATGTCACCGGAATCCGCTCCATTCTAATCATCCACCCGCCACCCGCACGCACATATTATTTTATTTGATATATATATCCGCACCCACCTGCACCCGATCGACACTTTAATAATTCTAATTCTTTGTTTTAAGCGAGATGATAGGTCACTGTGGATTGTTTGTTATTAACAGCAGATTTAGCTTTTACATATGAAAAAAGATGCCACTTTAGGCTAAACAGCAGATAGGTTATGTTTACTTGGCCTTTTTCTTTGCACTGTGCAAAAACAGACTAGCATCTAGCCTACTGTGCCTGGATTGGGGCTGCACCGCGCACCGCTTGTTGAAGGAATGCACAAGCTTCTCCTTGCGAGGCGCTGCAGTCGTGTAAATAAGCGATCTTGTTTCTCCCAGAATGATAGCAGATTTTCCTCTGATGACTCCTCTAACTGAAAGTTTGCACAGTACTCTTGCACTTCATCCACTATTTTGGGCGTCTCTCTCATCTTCACATTCTGCGAAGTCCACTCTCGGCTTTTTTGCTGGTCAACTGCTATGACCCGCAACCCACCCGCAATTAATCATAATGTATTTTTTTATTACCCCACCTGCGAATTATCTGCAGCGCCCGCGGATATAACCGCCATCCGCGCATTACTACTGCAAACATATTATGGAATTTTTATGTTTTAGAAGAGTCAAAAACTTATATACAGCACCTTTAAATACAGTATTTCACACACTTTTTAGACACCTTAGATGAATTTGTTAGCATGTATTGAACAGATTGTAACTTAGAAACTTCTCTGTATGTGGTATGTGCCAAAACAGAACTCTGGGTTAACATACTGTAAAGATAAAATAGTGTGCTGCTTGATTCCTCGTGAGATGGTTTTCCATGTCCTCCTTTAAAGGTGCCCTGAAGTGCCTTGGGATTTGCAGCTGTTTTTGATGTGTGACATGATTTCAGCCTGAAACATGCAAATGCCCTCCTCCTTTAATAAAAAAATAAATAAATAGTGGTTAGCTTACATCACAACAAGAGACATTACTATAAATTATGACAGCCAGAGTCTATAATGGCAATACTGAATCTGTCTTTTATCTGCTATACAGTATATAATTCAAATGGGTCTAATATGCTTTGTGGTCAGCGCTGACCCATACGATCCACTCTGTGTTTGTATCTCTGGAAAAGAGCAGACTGTGTGTGTACTTTTCGACAGATTATATTAACGAAAAACAGAATATTCACCCCAATGGAAGGTATATTTACACTGCCAGATTAATTTTCCCTGTATACACAGATAAACATTTGAAGTCGATCAAAACATTTCATCAAAATTGTCCGAAAACTATTGTACAACACCCATTCTTGTCTTAGGATAATTTTGAAAAACTTTTTTGACGCACTTGAAATGTTGACTGCTGTATACTGTAGTGCACCAGGTGCCATTTCCAATAACAATAATTGTATTTGTGTAATTTTGACTTTTGAACATTTTAGCTGTCTTGGAAGTCCTAAATCTCTTGACTTCTGTTAATATGTGTGTTTGCAATGCGTTTTTTCTCTTTAAATCTTGCTGTAGGCATGTTAGCTTTCATGCTAATTCAACATTTTGGGATTTTAACCAAGCGGCAACCTCCCGCTCTCCCTTGTGAAGCAAATATGGAAGTAACTGAATCTGCAATTCATCAAAATTCCACTAGTCCTGGCTCCATATGGAGCAAATTTCTATTGAGCTCACTGTTAAAATGGCCAGCGTTACAGCAGAAAAAAAGGTGTTTACAGCCTGGTACAAAGAACAATTTTGGTTCAAATAGCTAATATTACCCTTCATGACAACTGTGAGGGGGGTGAATTTTGTTATAACTCATCTGTTTCCTTTATGTTAGGTTATATTAAGTTTGCATAATTGAGGGGCGTGGCCACTTGAGTGACAGCTCGCTCTCGCTGGTCGCCGTCACTTCACCTCAGCTGATTCCGTCTGATTAGCTGCTGAACTCGGCATATACATCGTATTTTTGTGTTGTTTTATGTGGTTTTACACAGTCAGTTGTCTTTTGGAATTGTTTCTTACAATTATTAGATGATATGGCATGCTGTGTGCACTTAATTGTGCTCACAAACCATTCACGTGGCCTCTGTTTCCTATGTGAGTGAAATTATATACTTATATACCACCTCTACAAATGTATTTGTTTTATTTAAGATAATTTATAATGTTCTTTAGACCTGTAATACACTCCAGAATCTGACAGATTGATTAGCTGTAGACTCTAAAACAGTCATCTGAAGCGCTGTTATACAGTGTTATGCCTGGATTTCATCAGTAGCTTTGCATTTACTAACACAGACTATATCTGAAGTGTTTAGAAGTAATTCGCAGTTTCCTCCTGTTGAAAAACGTCATAAAAACAATGCTTAGTTGTTTAATGTGTTACAATAGTGTTTTTTAAGTCTAAACACTTTATTGATATAGTGTACAACCAAACACATGTGGTCAGCACACAAACGAGTCACAGGTAATGAGGTATTAAGTGTTTCTCCCATAGGAAAGCCAGTCTAAGCAGAAAGCCAGCATGTGTCTGTAGCTCCGCTCATGCTCCGCCTCTTTGCCCTTGTATGGTATGGTGCAATGATGCGCGAACAAAATGGCGACGGTTGGCCACGCCTACTGGTAGCTTCTTTTGGGTTCTTCATAAACCTATGGGTGACGTCACGGATACTATGTACATATCTTTTACAGTCTATGGTTTTAACTAATAAATGTGGAGTTCAGATCAACACTTGCTGGGTTTCCACATTTTGAAGTACAGTATCACATGAAAAGCAAGTGATGGAAAGTCAAAAATCCCTTAATTTGAAGAAAGGTTTTTACCCTTGTTTAAGGGGATTTTTGAATAATGTTAATGTGGATAATGGAAGATGGAAACACATTTGCTGAATTAACTGAGAATGCAGCGAATATTTCACCCATATGAATAATCAACTGTTTCCTTTATGCTTGCCTTGTTTACTGTTGGTTAGTAGGTTACCAATGCTAGTCAACCACTCTAACAACTTGATGGAATCTAATTCACATTTGGAATTTTAATTTTTTTGCAATCTTTGAAAAGATTAACACAAGGTTATGATGGAATCCCTACTACTGTGTCACTTGCTGTTTAGCAGTTTCTATCTATGAATGCTCAGTTACATGTGAATAAGTGACCGATGTCAGCCTTAATCTTATAGGTAGCAAGATGATTCGGATTGTAAACCACATATGATTGGTCAGAAGATCAGACGAGAAGTTAATGCAGGGCTTGAGACTCAGGCCCAATCCCAATTCTACCCCTTAGCCCTTCCCCTTAGCCAATTCCCTTTAACTTGATGGCAAAGGGTTAGGAAGAAGAGCTAGATAGCCCCTGAAATGGAGATATGTTTTAATACATTCATAACCACGTTCATGTTTTACCAGCATGCTTTAAAAAAAATCTAAAATTAAAAACTGCTACATTTTGCTATCTATAATGCCTAATAATAGTTCCCGTATAGTAGTCCCACAACATTTTGACCCTCGATGACACTCGAATAGCCTGTCAGAAAAGTTTAGTGGCTGGGAATGACCTTTTTACAGTGTCTGGTATAACGCTATTGTTTTTTTTTTGTGTGTGTGTGTTTACGTAGATGAAGATGGCCACGGTGTAAATACACAGCACAGTTACAATCTTATTGCCACATTGTATCATTATGGTAACATAATATATGCCTTCAGTGATCTCAGATAAAGCAAGAGATCTCGATGATGTATGATGACGTGTGCAGGTGTTGTAGTGCTGTCCCATTTCTTAGGGGTAAATTTGAAGCCTTTCCCCTTTACACTCTGTTTCAAGGGCCAAGAGGAAGGGGTAGGGGTACAAAAATAGAATTGGGATTGGGCCTAATATTTGAGAGTGTTGGCACTGGCCATAATTTGGAGGCAGGCTAAAAACCTGTGCTTAATAAATAATTGAAGTCATGTTGACAGGATTAAAAGACATGATATGTACATTTTAAACAAAAAAAAAAAAAACACCAGCAGGAAAATTGTCACAAATTGCGAATAGTTAAGTTATTGTTAATTGCTTATTGTTTTCTTTGTTCTTTATTTCCACCTGGGGATACTTATCTCAAGGCCTCTAGAGATTGTGTAGCACCATTAATGTTATCCAAGACCTGTAAAGAGATGATTCCAACCATCGAGGACCTCAAGGATCAACACATACGAAGAGATAATGCCAACCTTAGCGGACTTCTAGAGGTCTTCATAACCCTGGACCAGGCAGTATCCTGAGCAGATGCTTTGGCGGTCATTGAGGAGTGGACAGCATGAGACTGATTCCTGAAAGACCCCAGTGACAGATGAGTCTCTGCATTGATTCTGTGGGCCAGCCTGAACACTCGCCGGTGACCTACTTACACCTGCAGCTTCTCCACGATGGATGTCCAGTGTTCTCCAGCCTCCAGCGTCTAGACTGCAGCTCTGCACAAGAAGTTTGGCCAGAGGAGAAATGGTCGTTCCCAACTGAGACTGGTTTCTCTTGAGTTTTTTTTTTTCCTTCACTTTTGTCAATTAGTAATGTTTTGTTCCTCTCCACTGGCTTGCTTGGTTTGGGACTTGTGGAGCTGCTCATCAATGGATTTGCTCTTCAGTGTTTGGATTTTCAGCAGTGAAATTTAAACCACATTGAACTGAACTAAACTGAACATAAACTCTAAAAACTGGACTGACATCGTTTCAATTTACTAGAACTTCTACAGTATGTTAAGCTGCTTTGACACAATCTACATTGTAAAAGCGCTATAGTAATGAAGATGAACTGAATTGAATATTTATTTGCAGTCTGGAGCTCTGTGGTGCATGGTGATATTAGAGCATACTAGCTTATAGATAACTTTAAGACATTAAGACACTTGTCCAATTTCTTCTGACGTCCCATCATCCCATGTCAGGAGTCGACACGCATGCTCTGCCTTCCAGCTGAATTCGGTGAGAATTCACTCTTCCGTCTCTAGTCGTTTCTTCCCACCTGATGCTTTGAGGTGTAAAATAATAACCGATATGTGCCGTCTATGCTTGAAAACATCCACGTTGATATTGAGCGGAGGAAAATCAATGTGTCGAGCATGAGCATCTGAACCCAAGACTCCGGGCTTGCTTTTGAAGGTGTTGTGGGCTCCAGGCGGAGGATGAATGTCAGTCAGCAATCGGTCGTCATGGAGACTCAAGGGCCAGGTGGCAGGTGTCCTGAGGTCATCACGCTGCCAAACAGGGCTTAATGATGTGTGAATGAGAGCGACCGCCTCATCACTCTATTAACACAGAGAAAGGTCTGGATCCGCTGCATCAACATGTGGAAAATAGCAGTGAACTGTGGGAATTAATGGTTTAACCAAATGTAGACATCTGTAGTCCGGCTGTATGAATACACCGTGGCACCAATATAACTGGGAATTCATCTGTCAGACATGTTGAAATGCCAGCTGTTATGAATGTCCTGTGGCCTGAATCATAATTTATGACCTGTCAGTTTGAGCGGTGGGTGGAATCTATTCCCATGAAGACATATAAGACAAAATGGCAGCCTAGGTAAGCTTGGTCTTAAAATGAGCGCGATATTATATGATTAAATCACAATTAGCACAATGCTATACATTAACTTGGAAGTAGTTATCTTGAGTGCTTCTTACTTTTACAAGGGGTGTTTACACAATGCAGAATTTAACTACAAATGAAAAACCTTTGTGGTTGTATGATCATTTTTCACGATAAAAAACGGGTTGTTGTAACCAAAAGTTGGTTCAAGTATTGACAAACCCATCCACTTGGCTAAAAATGGTAATTTAAAAATGCAGCATTGGCTTTTGTCAATATTTGACCCAACACTGAGATACAACAACCCAGCATATTTAAGAGTATTGAAAATGGGATTTCAGAGTTGTGGAAAACAATAATGTGGAAGTGTAATGTAGTGTTACTAAACAGACCTAACAAACAGATTTAAATGCAAAATAATAGCAAACATTTTGAATAATCTCATAAAACATCCAATTCCAAGCCATTGAATCAAATTATATTTATTTCAGTTGTCAATTAATTGTTTTACATGACTGAAAGACGTTGTATACACAGGGCACAGGCCTCTCACCTCTTGAAAAATGGTGCCTCACCTGTGCACTTACAATTCTAACATAACATGGAAGTGGGGGGAAATTGTTTTGCAGCCTGTGCAGCAAGCAGATGCGGATGAAGCGCGAGTGATTTACATGTGGTCAATGCAA
>CAIGQZ010032545.1:3193128-3203203 GCA_903798205.1 Danio tinwini
CACTTTACCTACTTGACTTATTTATGTACTTTACTTACTTTACTTATTTACTTACTTTATTTATTTACTTTACTTACTTTACTTATTTACCTACTTTATTTATTTACTTTACTTATTTTACTTATTTACTTACTTAGTTTACTTATTTATTTACTTTACCTACTTTACTTATTTACTTGCTTTGCTTACTTTACTTATGTACTTACTTTACTTGCTTACTTTACTTAGTTTACTTATTTATGTACTTTACTTTATGTGGCGAGGGGGCGTGGCCGAGAGCCGTGGGAGCGAAACGAGGCCCGCCACAGATGAGATGCACCTGTGGCGCGCACCTGCCTTCAATCCGACGGAAGGAGCTCTGGACTATAAGAGGAGGAACGATGGCGGAGGACAGAGAGAGAGGACCGGGCCCGGACATATTACTTTTGCTTTCAGTTTGACGGCAGTCTCCGTGAGGAGCTGCCGTCTGTTTGTTTTGATTTAGACGGCAGTCTCCGTGAGGAGCTGCCATCCCTTTTATTAATAAATATTTATTTAAAACCGCGTCGGTTCTCCGCCTTCTTCTTCCCGGCGGCCAGGTGGCCGTGAACTTCATTACAGTGGTGCCGAAACCTGGGAGAAGGAGGGACACGTCGTCCCTCGCCGCTGAGGAGGAGGGCGAGTGTTCGGGAGTTAATCCGAGTGGGGGAGAAACCCGTTCGTCTCCCAAAGTGACGGGGTGGCCTGAGGCTGGCGAGGAAGGATCTGCCTGCTGCCGTCTCCCAGCATGGGGAGGAGCAGGGGACGCGGGGCTCCCCACCGGATGGGAAAGAGCTGAAGGGAGCCATCCCAGAGAGCCCGGGGGGAGTCGCCGCGATCCGACATGACGCCGAAGCCTGCGTCCTCCACTGAAGCGGGAGCGGAGCAGGAGACCAGATATGTTGCCAGCCAGTCAGGAGAACCGCCGCCGGACACCAGAAGACGGACGGGTGGATAGATTCCTCCACAGGGCTCCCAGCATGTCGTCACTTCTCTCAGTTGGTTGAGGACCGAGTGGCAGCGTGTCTGGAGAACCGAACCCCAATTTTTTTTTTCCCTCTCTCCCCTCTCTGTCTACTCTGTCTTTCCTCCTTTTTTCTCCATCTCCTTTTCTCTCGGCCCGTCTCATATAGGCTTGTGGGTGCCACGGGGTGCCCCCGGCCTGTGAGGGGAGATGGGGGTATGTGGCGAGGGGGCGTGGCCGAGAGCCGTGGGAGCGAAACGAGGCCCGCCACAGATGAGATGCACCTGTGGCGCGCACCTGCCTTCAATCCCACGGAAGGAGCTCTGGACTATAAGAGGTTGAACGATGGCAGAGGACGGAGAGAGAGGACCGGGCCCGGACATGTTGTGTTACTTTTGCTTTCAGTTTGACGGCAGTCTCCGTGAGGAGCTGCCGTCCCTTTTATTAATAAATATTTATTTAAAACCGCGTCGGTTCTCCGCCTCCTTCTTCCCGGCGGCCAGGTGGCCGTAACTTCATTACACTTACTTTACTAGCTTACCTTACTTACTTTACTTATTTATGTTACTGATTTAATTACTTTACCCACTTTACTCACTTTACTTACTTTACTTATTTATGTACTTTACTTACTTTACTTACCTTACTTATTTACTTACTTTACTTGCTTACTTTACTTACTCATTTACGTTACTTATTTAATTACTTTACCCACTTTACTTATTTACTTACCTACTTTACTTATTTACCTACTTTACTTATTTACTTTACTTATTTACTTACTCTACTTATTTATCTACTTTACTTACTTTACTTATTTACTTACTTTACTTATTTACTGTACTTACTTATTTACTTACTTACTTACTTAACTTACTCTCAAGGGCCATTTATATCAAAGTTGATATTTAGCCGCATCATGTAAGTGTTTTGTAATATCAAATTTTCATGAGGTGGATCGATAGCCCAATGCTCAACCCTCGACCTGGAGGTCCAGGACATGCACACATACACTATGGACAATTTAGCTTACCCAATTCACCTATAGGTCATGTCTTTGCACTTGTGGGTGAAATTGAAGCACCCGGAGGAAACCCACGTGAACACATGGAGAACATGCAAACCACACAGAAATGCCAACTGACCCAGCCAGGGCTCGAACCAGTAACCTTCTTGCTGTGAGGGGACAGCGCTACCCACTGTGCCACTGTACAGTAGGTGTAATACATCTTCAGCTTGACTGCTATTTTGTCATTTACTATCGCTGATCAGCCAAGGTAATTGGTTATCTTGGTGTTCTACAATACATTTGCAGCAGTACAGTTATTATTAGGCAATTATTTCACAACTTTTATGACACACCTCATAAAATGAGACCTCATAAAGTGCAATACTCTCTCATTGTCATCAACATGCATGGACAAGTGTGGGAGAGCTTATACACACCAGATTAATACCTACTGTATAAAATAAGTGTGTGTACATGCAGTATTTGTGAAGTCTGTATTTGTGCAGCAGTATGACCCATGGCATTCTGGGACATGAAGGACGTGATTTAAAGAGATTCTAACTCTGTTTCCATAACTAGATATTGAGGGTATTTTCACACTGAGTTTATGTCATCGGTCTAAGAGCTATTTGCATGAATATTGATGTAAACTAACACTAACCCCAGGAAACACAGGCTGAGTACTTCTTGATAAGCCTGCAACACATTTCACATGGCATTATAAATGAAAAGCACACAATGTTGTTTATTTTCATCCATAGTGCGTCATGCTAAATATTTTTGGACATTATTGCACAAAGGTAATGATGAAATGGAGAGAAGAGGTGCTTATTTTATCTCTATGGAGATGACAGGAGGAGCATCATGAGCTACTCATTCACTCTCAGAGGTCTTTGGGTTTGCACAGATGAAGGCTGAAATGACGCATGAAATTATAACAAAAATATAATGCTTTTGTATTCTATAATTGAATGTAGGCTGAGGCTGTTAGCAGATTAAAAATAATCATGATTGATCTTTGTTATGTAGTTAACATGATTAACATGACAGTATTTCATATTAAAATATGATGTTCACACTGTAAAAACTGCTGGGTTGTTGTAATGCAATGCTGCATCAAATTCAACTGTTGGGTTAAAAAGTGTAATTTAAATATAATTGGAAAAAATAAATCAACATTGTCTCTATATGACCCAACTTTGGGTTATGACAACCCAGAAGTAAACTGCTAAAAAGTAACTGCTAAAAAGTTTTGATACCTTCATATACATTATTCTACTGATGCTAAAAATATTCAATGACTTCTATAAAGTCTATATCAAGGGTGTCAAAACTATGGGTAACACTTTATTTTGATGGTCTATTTGAGTATTAGTAGACTGTCTGCTTAATATCTGTTGACACAGACATTTAACTGACTATAAGAAACTTTGCAATTACATGTCAACTTACACTAACCCTAACCCCAACCCTATCCCCAACCTAACAGTCTACTTATAATCTAATGAGAATTAGTTGCAATGTAACTTAAATTCAACAAACGGACCGTCAAAAGCCCGTGGCTTTGTGTCGGCCCGTGAGACTTTTTAATAAATATTAATAGAATCTGGTTTTTAATAAATGTTAATAGAATTTTTTTTTTAAATTTCATAAATAACCACTGGGTGTAGATATTACATTCCTTATATTAGGCGGCATTTCCTGTTATGACATAAAACGATCTGACTAAACTGAATGAAACATGCTTGTCTTTTTGAGAGACAAATTGGTGACTGCAATGTTTTGCATTTCCCTCTCTCTCATATCAGACGTTGGATTTTGGTTGCCATTCCTGACAAATAAATGTCAGTTCTTGATGTCAATATGACACTTGCTTAAGATGTTGGCTCGACGTTAGATTTTATTCATTTACCAACGCAACCTAAAATTAATCAAATATAAACGTCATTTGATGTCTTGCTATTGGACGTCAAAATAACCTATATTAAATTTTAATCACCCAACATCATGACCTAAATCTAACGTAATATTAAAGTCTTAACTAATGTTTTTTGTGTGCCTGCTGGGCTCCCTACATTAAGGGTTCTTTCACACTAGCACTTTTGGTTCACACCTGGGTTTGTTTGACATCAAAGTACGGTATGTTTAGCTAGTGTGAACGCTGTCTTATGAACTCCAAAACGAAAATGAGGAATGAAGTTTAGGCTGCATATTTATATTAAATTTGGAATGATCAGATTGGCTAGTTAGTGATTAGTGATAGGGCTCAACTGTAGTCAATCCTATCAGGGGCGCCTCCAGGATTTTATTCCAAGATACCCACAAATCCAGCACCACCCCACCCCCTTCCCCCAATCATGTCAAGAAATGGATGCTTACTGTCAAAGGCTACATTATTTAAGGACATTCCTTACGACATAATTCATTTTCTTTTTAATTGTAATATTTCATTGAAATCTAAATGTAATAAAAGCACATCAGCATCAAGAAAAAATCAGACGCAAGACGTAATCTTTAAAATTATGACATTAAAAAAAAATGCATATACAGTATATAACAGAAGATTGTGATACAGTAGTGAAGCATTAATTAAATCCACCAGCACAGTTGGGCCCAAACTAAAATATAATTCGTATATTTTTCTTGGAAAAATATATATATAAAAAAAAAACGAATTTTATATATAGTTTGTCTCTTTAAAAGCCAATTTTTTACTATCGTGCTGGATTGTTTTTTATGTTGAACCATAATATTCTGTATTTAAAATTTATATGAAACAACACATAGCAGAATATAAAGCATATAAAGGACTGCTATATTTAGCAAAATGCTGCTCTTTTTATCTTTGTGTTTTAATCATTTTATTTTTGTTGTTTTTAATATTTTATTGTCTTCATAATTAAAGCTATAGACAAATTCCTGCTTGACATTTTAGAAAATATGTTGCGTAGATACCCAGTATATATTAAAGATTACCAAGAACAAAAAAAAAACTAACAAACACAAAAACATGCTACATGGCCCCATAAATGTCCAACTTATGTTTAACTAAATTGTATAAATGGTGAAAATTGCTCTTTTTTTTATAAAACATGTTATTTTTTTGAGTAAAAACAATATCGACATTTAAAAATCCATATTTATTTTATTTGTCCATTCATTCCTTTGACTTGTTTATTGGCGCATATATAGGCTATAATTTAAATCAAACAACAGTGCCGTGGACAGCTACAGTGCCACTGAAGCTTTCAAACAAAAGTCCAAAAAATTTGAGAAAGAATTGACTTTCTCCGGTGACGGCTGACAACATTACAACAGGCTGTAACCGTCCTTCAGGTGGTATAGGCGACATTGAGTTACAAAACAAGCTGTTTGGGCTTTAAATTAAAAAGTGCAATTATTTCCTCGTTGTTCAAAGAGTCTGCAAGTTTGCATATGCATGTTTCATGGATATGTTGTGAATTGTGGACATCGATGATATTAAGCATGTAGTTATTCGATGCGCAGCAGAAAAAAAAGTCTTTCAGCAGTGCATGTAGCTGTTGGTAAAGTTCTCTCCTGGATCAGTGAGTTTTTGCTCTACCAAAATACAGCGTTGTGTGCAATAAATTCACATTCAGTCAGGCGAAGTAAAGGTCTCATTGCCTAGGATGTCAATCAAATTAATCAAGCTCTAGCCATGAATATAATAATAGGCTATTTTATTATTATAAGATTTTAGACGACGGGTTAGTAATTATATTATACATGATTAAATAATAACTTTAATAAAAAAATATGTTCGTAAGAATGTGGTGGGTCAGTGAAAAGCAGTTGTAGTGTATACTGTTTAATAATCAATTTAAATAATGTCATAAATAAAAAAATAAAAAAAGCTGTATTAATTCCCGCCCTTTTATGGTAGGTATGCACAGTGCGTACGGCTGCAGGCGCCACTGAATGCTATCACGTGCTCCTCTCGAAATTAGTTTGTGAAACTGCACTTATCAAAAGCATTTTATCGATTATTTTTTCCACAGTTGCCATTAAAAAGGAACATAGAAACATGACTAACATCTAGCAGCTAAATGTGTCTGGAAAAATATTGAAAGGCTTTTATTTTTCTGATTGGCTGGAGTAGACATCTCACGGCAGTGCGTTCTAAACGTGAGCATGCTCTCTCCGACAATTTTCCTTCTGCGTTCACACAGAGCAGCATTCCAGCAAATTACCGGTAATGTTACTGTACAACTTCTCTTTCCTGAAAATTGCCAGAACAAATTTACAGGTATTTTCAAAAAGGGCCTGTTCACACATGATCCCTTTACCGGCAATTTTCTGGAAAGGTCTGTACAGTATCTGCGAATAAGGCTTATATCTGCTTGTCTCCACCAAAAACGACTTTAGACATTGCGTGATGTTCTGAACAGTTTTGCAAGTTGCTCATTGTATTTTGGTTTTGGTAACAAAAGCAAAAGATTCAGTAAAAGCAGAATGACCGTGATATGCGGACGTCGTCATTTTGGCTCTTTGCTTTCATGGCCGTTAACTAGACCAACACAGCAACTTGATGATGCAAGCACACCAGGGTTCAAAAAGAAAAGAGATGATGTGAACACAAACCAGTAGAATTTGGGTTCAAACCAGACAATCGGACCAAGCACCTTAATACTCTTAATATTAAATAATCGCATACACATATAGTACATTGAACTAGGATGTTTGACCAGGGTTGTTTCTCAGAGTGGAATTCAGCCAAAGCACATTAAAATCTCCACGTTTTTAGTCCAAAATGGCATTGTGTGTACGACCTATAAGATTGACACACATTTTTTTTGCTCACTCTTTGTTTCCCTTAAAAACTTGCTAAGCTTAAGTGAACCAAATAAAAAGAACCATTTATTTGCATTCATGCAGCAGTTTTCATCCATGCTTTTGTGATATAGTTAAATAATTAAATGTTTTTCATGACTACAAAAATAATTTTTAACTAACCAAGATCTTTTTCATTTTAAGTCTTTATCCACAAGGGCTTGCTGTCAAGAAAGTCAAGGAATCAGACGACAATTCATTTGCTTTTCCACAAGCTTTTGAGCCTCTTCAACAGCTCTGGAAGTGAAAAGCTAGATTCGATGCACGCTCAATGTTACAGTGTGTCAATTGTGCAGGCGTATATTAGACACACAATCGCACTGACCTTCAGCTCATCTTTCACCACGAGGTTCATTGTGTGATCGACCGTTTTCTGCCCAGAAACAGATGCGCTGAGCCTCCCATTCAAGAAAAGTCATTGCGTTCAAGAGCACTTTTCGTTGTATCATCTCATTACAACTGCTCGGTGAAGCAGATTTTTTCAAAAGCTGGATTTACAAACGCATGCATTTATCATTTTCAGATGAAGAGCTGAGTCATGAGCTGTGCCACTGACCCATTGTGACTGTTTCTCTCGCAGCTCATTCCTGCTGAATGATAGTTGCATCACACAACATGTACACTTCAGCAGCATCTGAAATCACTGGACCAGGTGTTCTCTTTCCAGATGAAGTTGGCTCATTTGGAAATGTGTAAAGCATTTATAAGAAGCTCAGATCAGCTCACCTCTTTTACTGCCTCACACAGGTGAGTGGGCTTGACAAACCACCTGTAGAAAACATCTCTCTCGTGCACAGTAGAATTGTACATTTCCTAAAGAAAATGTGAGTGTGGTTTGCCATGGCAATTCGATGGGGTACAATGCATTTTAATTGGTTACTAGGGTGCTTGCTTTGAGTGCTTCCTAGGCAGTTTCTAAGGCAGTGCTTGGGTGTTCTGAGTGGTTGTGAGGTGGTTGCTAAGATGTTGCTAGGTGGTTGCTATGGTGTTCTGAGTGGTTGCTAGGTGGTTGCTAAGCGGTTGCTAAGGTGTTATAAACGGTTGCTATGTGGTTGCTAAGGTGTTGCTAGGTAATTGCTAGGGTGTTCTGAATGGTTGCTAGGAGGTTGCTAAGGCCTTTCTAGGAGGTTGCTTTGGTGTTCTGAGTGGTTGCTAAGGTGTTGCTAGGTGGTTGCTAGGGTGTTGCTAGGAAGTTGCTAGGGTGTTCTGAGTGGTTGCTAGGCGGTTGCTAGGGTATTTCGAGTGGTTGCTAAGGCATTGCTAGGCAGTTGCTAGGTTGTCCTGAGTGGTCGCTAGGCACTTGCTAAGGCATTAGGTCATTGCTAAAGAAATATGACAACGAGATGCTGCGGTGTCAGAAACTTGTATTATTGTCAGCTAAGTGAACGAGTCATTTATAACGGAGATTCATTCACAAACGAATCGCTCCCTCCGTCAGAATGAGAAGTGAAAGCAGGAGAGGGAATGTTTCAGGACATGGATTAGATTAAATCTAACAGGAGGGAGATTAATACATCTACATGCACATAAACACACACTCTTTGTCAGCAATGCCCGTGCGGTCACTGATCCATCAATATAGAAATGTGATGTAAAATTATAATTTTCGTAATGAAAAAAAAATAAAAATTGCGTACTGACCACCGGGGAAAGTCCCAATTATAGATATATGTGTAAATGTGTATATCTCTGGCTCTGGATGGCCACAGTCCTCCACTGCACCTTGGTCTCGCATTGATTTCAAAGGAGCGATACCCTGTACTAAAATGGCGGCTCTATTGACGCATTCCTTCCAATAGACAACAACACGGCAGTATCACGGTTTGACGGTATTGTGATTACTGCTGTAAATATATATTCTTTTTAAATGTCTGGGTAAAAAACAACTACTTTTTTTCACTTTGAACACAAAATATTTCATTTTGAGAAACTTTTATATTTTTTTGGAGAGGTAAACATGTCAGGCTAAATAATTCACATGAATTATTGACTTCTGCTGTCTTCATTTGTTTCAAAAACACAGATTTCTTTACTATTTAAAACATTTTTACCATTTAAAAAATTTGTCCGACTGCAAAAATACCGTCAGACTGCATCTTTGTGCGGTTTAAATGGAGCCTCGCCATCGCTAAAGTGAACAGTTTCTTCCTTTTTTCAAATATATAACCAAGCTAAACAAATGCGGAATGAACCTCCAACTCAGCATATGTTTTACACAGGGGATGCCCTTCCAGCTGCAACCCAGTACTGGGAAACATCCATACACACTCACACACATACACTATGGCTAATTTAGTTTATTCAATTCACCTATAGCACATGTATTTGGACTGTGGGGGAAACCGGAGCACCCGGAAGAAACCCAGCCAACTTCATCTGTGAGGTGACAGACACTGAGCCACCGTGCTCCTGTCCCTACATTTTTTCAACTCTGTTACAAAAAAAGGCATAAAAATCTGTTAAGCACTGATAGAAAAAGAATGTGAATTACTCCTGGGGATTTTATTTCCACTGACAAAAAACAAACTCTGGAAGGAATTGAGGCATGCCATTGCTATTCTCATTAAATTCCCTGCTAAAAAATCCAGCTTAAACCAGCCTAAGATGGTAGGCTGGTTTTAGCTGGTCGACCAGCCTGGTTTTAGAGGGGTTTTGGCCATTTCCAGGCTGGTTTTCAGCCATTTCCAGTCTGGTCTTAGCTGGTCAGTCTGGGAGTTGACCAGCTAAAACCAGCTTGACCAGCCAAAACCTGCTATGTCCAGCTTAAACCAGGCCGGTCAAGCCTGGAAATGGCCAAAACTTCTCTAAAACCAGGCTGGTCAACCAGCTATAACCAGCCAACCAGCATAGGCTGGTTTAAGCTGGATTTTTCAGCAGGGTTGTGGAAAATGTTTAGAATAATTATTTGTCAACTCTGTTACTTTGATATTTCAGTGCATTTCTCATTCACTTGTCAAAAACTATGATATGTTGAAAACATACAAACCTGTTTTAGATATGCTATGTGGTATCTGGTTTGAAATAATTAGCATCTTGAGTTAAAGTACACAATTGTGGGAAATGTCAATTTTGTTATTGTCAACTGTTTCAAAATTTCCCATCACATTTAAGCATTTTGCAGTTTATTATACAATTGATGATTATCATATGTAGATTTTTAAAACATGAAATGGAAATGGTGTTTGCAAACAGTGCTGTTATTGTCTTAATTACTGCTGTATTTTCAGTTAATT
>CAIGQZ010032545.1:3208203-3229169 GCA_903798205.1 Danio tinwini
TATATATATAAATTTGTACGTCTTTAAGCCAGCAGATGGCAACAATTAACTGATGAATCTTTCTCGCTGATTCATTGATTCATTTAGGAACAAGGTACCAGTGAGTCATTTGAACGATTCAAACGTGGTGCTCCAAATGCACCTTGGACAGTTCTGTTGTGGCTATTTTTTAAACTTCAACAACAACAAAGCAGAGGATGCAATTGACAGTATGGCTGACAATGTAAGTTACTGAATATTAACTATTTTTTATCGGTTGTGACATATAGGCTGTGATTACTACCCGAGGAACTAGCAGGATTTTGTCAACTATAATTCGCTAAATACACTGGTAATGGTTAGTCCCATGTCGTAGACTTTAATGAACTATGATTTTATGTATTTGAATATACTTCTGCTTGATACTTTAAAACTTGCAGTGTTCAATGTAGGAAGTAATGAATTTTAAACGTTCAAAGGCACTGTTTAACACGCATGCGCATAAACTTTAAACATGAAAATGCTTGGTAGGCCTACATGATACAATCGTTATCAGATCATGTATTTGATGTGATCTGATCACACTAACTACAGCAATACAAACCATCTGGAAAGCTTTTAGAGGAACTTATGTGATGAAATGTTCAGTTTTTAGGGATTACTAAAAACTCTACTTTTATAACCTACCTACGTACAGCATCAGAAAAAAAAAACGTGTTTTTGAATTGAATGACAAAAATAATGCACTTTAGTTGGCTATGGTTTTATGATAGTAGAAGTGAAGTATACAAATTTCCCAAATTACTATTTATATGGTAGGGTATTTACTACTACTTACCATGGTAATCTGAGTATTGTTAGTGTGGCAAAAACATGAATTACTAAGCTGGTTGGCTGGTTTAAGCTGGTCAACCAGCCTAGTTTTAGATGGGTTTTGGCCATTTCCACCCTGGCCTTAGCTGGTCATGCTGGAAAATGACCAGCCTGGTTTAAGCTGGACATAGCTGGTTTTAGCTGGTCATCCGCCAGCCTGACTAGCTAAGACCAGGTTGGAAATGGCTTGAAACCAGCCTGGAATGGCCAAAACCCCTCTAACACTAGCCTGGTTGACCAGCTAAAACAACCCACCTAGGCTGGTTTAAGCTGCTTTTTTTTCAGCAGGGAAATCATGTTGTTCCTGGTTGTCGCTTTTTGTTTGAGCTGCACGCACAACTAAGCTGAGTCTGAAATCCCGAATTTCCATACTATATAGTTTGCTAAAAACAGTATGCGAGCTGAATAGTATGTCCAAATTCAAAGAATTTTAAAAACAGTTTGTGAGAAGTACCCAGATGACCTACTACTGCCGGCGAGATTCTGAAGTGTGCATCTGATGGATGCTACACTATCCCATGATGCCATGCGAGAGAATTCATGAATGGGAGTAAAGCGATGCAGCTGATGTGCGTAGGCCATTTGATGATGACAAAATGGCGGATGTAGTATGTCTGAGTTCCATTTATACTGTATAGAACATACTTTTCTAACGGCCGAGTAGTCAATTTA
Source organism: Danio tinwini (assembly GCA_903798205.1). Lineage (NCBI taxonomy): Eukaryota > Metazoa > Chordata > Actinopteri > Cypriniformes > Danionidae > Danio > Danio tinwini. Next base: position 3,209,728 of record CAIGQZ010032545.1, read on the forward strand.
AATTCAAATGCAGTATCTGCATTATAGAAGGCGATTTCGGATGCAACCCTAGTATTTTTCAGCCATTGATAAACTTCCGGTGTAAGCTTAATGTGACTATTTTCAATACCATAAGTGTATTGAAGCCTGTATGAATGCACTGATTACTGTACGGTTCTATACCACCTTAAAGGACAGATTATACAATTGATGTCCAAAGAATAGGAGAAGAGTAAAGAAGTCAGACAACAAATAATATGTTCAAACAAGGCCTCAATTTCTTTATGATTAATGTGTAAACATAAATCATCACAATACAAATAAAATTAAATAAATAAAATATCATAGGCCCACGTAAATAACAAACAATTATCATGTAAGAATGACAACAATTACAGTACTGAGAGGTGTTAATATAGTGGTGAAATATGTCCCAATAGTTGCAGAGAATAAATTCACCTTATAAACAAAAGGTCCAGTGATCACTTCAGCGGTCTTATCAGATTCAGTCAAACTGCTTGCTCTGGGAATGCTGTGGTTGCGATCCTAACAGCTTGTTGACTATAATGCTCTAAATTGGCGACTGAGCATCACGATGCGCACCTGTCTTTTCCTCTGTTCATCTTCCATTACTGTGTCTAATAATCTCACGTTATTTGTTGAACTTGCGAATGGACCTCTTAACCACGCCCACATAATAACGTAACAGGTAAAGAATGAATGTACAGTTAAAAAACAGAATAATTAAACAATCTTTTGAACAATAAGGTTTCTTTTACAGCATTGATGTTGTAATGTAATGCAATTACAATACATTTAGTTAAATAGACTAATGCCGAGTTCAGACTGCATGATTTTCAAAGTAGTCCTGTCACGGATGTTTTCACACTGCATGACTATCTGGGCTAGTGTTCTGTTGGTGTTCTGTTTACACTGTAGGATGGATCGGCGACAGGAGAGTTCATACTGCATGACTTTAAAATAGGAAGAATCACCGACAACTTTGTCCAAACTACGTCTCACAGCCAAACAAATGCGAGAAGTGACATGGAAACAACGCGAGGTCACATAATATACCTATATCACTTAAAATATCTTTCGATATTAACTAATGGAAACAGAAGGCTTTAGCTTTAGAAACTTGTGTTGCTCACCTGGCTTTTGAAGAGAATTAACAATCTCTCCTCAACTTTTTTTTAACTTTTCACCCTGATTGTAATATTAATCAGATGACACGTCAAACAGACACAGTGCTCGTGCCAATTTTACACTAGTTTTTCCTCCATTTCTTGGGTCCAAATCAACTGAAAATGAGCGCTTTTAGCTTCTCCCCTAGCCTCCCGCTGGCCTTCAGGTAACCACGCTAGTGAACGCTGCTCTCTCATTGGCTGTAGGTGATTGCGGATGTTATTTTCAGTCAGAACACATTCACACGGCATGATTTGAATCGACGACAGCTTCAGATATTTAGCATGCCAAATGTCTCACGGGCATCGGTGACTCATCGGCGATTCTCACATAACGCGTCCTTGATAGTTCATACTGTGTGATTGTCACTCGTGTGCATGAGCACAGATTTGCCTGTGATTTCAGGCATTTGTTGGCGATTTTCCAAAACCTGTCGTCAAGTCAAAATCAGGGCTAAAATCATGCAGTCTGAACTCGGCATTTGGCGTTCATTTATTTATTCAAGCATAAAACGAGAAGAAAAACTGTGTAACTGATAAACTGTCATATTTTTATAGACATGGCGGGGGAAATGGAATTTAATGCAGTTATTATTGTCTGGTCTGAAACCCACGTCATATCGTATATATCTATCAGACAGTGAAGACTGCTGATTTTTAAGGAAATCAGACCTTAAACATGGCAATTTTATAATTGAAAGACGGAAGTGCTGAAATTAAATTTCTGTGTACATATATCCCATTGCAATTTTGAAAAAAACCCCAGACAATTTACAGTACATGTTTGTTTTTGCAAGGAAAATGCTAGGTGTACAGCTTGTGATACAGTTGTTGAAGTATTTTTCTCTCAATATAGCGCGGCTGAACAGATTTGGTGATTTTGTTCAGATTGAAGCTGCATTAAGATGACTACATAGCTGTTTGACTCGAAGCAATCACACTGGATGCCACCGATAGGCTCCAGATCTTTAATCTATTTTAGTAAGCGTGGTGGTTTCCTGTACTTCAAACAGAGGCTGTGATGGTTTAACTACAGCTGCCAGGGATGAGAGTTTTATGAAGTCTCCATAGAGTTTCAGGGAGAAAAGAAGCCAACAAACCTAAATTACTCCTTTGTTAATTCCTCTGCCCGTCTGTCATGCACCCCAGGTGATTTGAGAAACAATGGATCCAAAGCAACCACAGCCATTCCCAATCCTGCGTCGGGTCTCAAACACACCTGCAGCAACCTATAATATTGCATTTCACACTAATCACATTTGTCATCTATTCCCAAGCACTTTGTGACTGGAGCACTGTAGTTTCGCTTATCACCGGATGTGTGCATTTCTGTGAGAGAGCGAGAGACGTTGCAGTTAGTTTTGCTGTTTTGTGGTCGTCGTTACTTCTGTGAGTTTGACCAGAGGGTATTGAGTAAGTCTAATGGACACTAACAAACGCTCAAATGTATTACTGCAGTAAAACTATACACCTCCACTGCTTGGAAATGCTCTTAGAGATATCTGAGAAAACGATAAGTAAGGAGAAGTGCTTTTAACAGAGCAGAGAAGTGATAAGTATGGACAGAAATCATATTATAAGGCTTCAGTGTTCTCACTCTTGAATGCAATTTCAGTCACTATATACCGCATGAGGACGTTCACTGAAATTATCGAATGATTCTTTATGGGAAAGCTGTATATAATGCTCTACAAATGTACATAATCAGCTTTGAGGTGTCCTACTGTAACTCAAAGAACACCGCTAACTTATAGAGTTCACTTTAAATAAAAATCCTAAGGCAAAAATCTACCGTGGAGCTAATTTAGTGTCTGCTACTCAGACTCTTAGTTTGTATTTACTTCGTTTTCCTATGTTAAGTTCATATTTCTTTTGTTCCAGTTTCTAGCAAAAGCCTTGGAAGGCAAGCCTGTAACCTTAAAGAGCCCCTATTATACATAAAAAAGGGTCATATTTTGGTTTTATGGGTCTCCAACAACAGGCTGATATGCATGCAAGGTCAAAAAACACTTTCATGGTCTTATAATATGCATTTATTTTTACCTAATTATCCCAGCAACTCCCATATGAATCGTTAAGTGATTCATTTGTTCCCAAACTCCTCCTTAGCGCCTCTGCTCTGATTGGACCGATGACAGCCTGTTGCGATTGGTCGACAGCGTTCAGTGCAAGACAGTAAAATGCCCAACGCGGTTTATCAAGCCCCCCGGTCGCCAACATTGGTATTGGATTCGATCGCAGCGGATGCCCGAAACATGCTTCATAGTAAACTTATTAACACCACAATAAACAGTACCTGGTTCTAAACAGTGTTAATCAGACACCTCACCCCCAAAAGCAGTGCAGTTAAACACCACAAACTCATTTAAATCCGTAAAGAAAGCAGCACGCATCGCGTTTTCAACGTGGCATTAGATACGATACGGGAACATAAAAGAGTTAACCTGATACAGTGCAAGCGGTTACAAGTAACAACACAATTAAATACATACTTTATGAGCTAGAGAAAAGAAGGAGGCGGCTATTTACTTACACTTATGAAATATGTCATGGGCCAGGTCTGATTTTATTAATTATCTTCATCTTTATTAATTATATCATTTTGGAGCTTTTCTCCCTTCCCAGCTGTAGATCATTTCTATTTGCATCCATTGCTGTGGCACCTCATGCGTGCTATATGTTGTCAGGGCTTACCTGTACTCTGCTTTCTGACAAGCTATCTTTGTGGGCTCCCATCGCCTTTGCAGTGCTGTGCACCAGCCCAAAGTCGTGCCTTTGTTTGACTTGTACCTAATAAATTGTCCTTATTTTGCACGTGTTACACCAAATTCTGTGACCATCGTATTCTGTGACCGTAGTAGGTGCTGTTCTCACTGTTTAGCTTGAACTGGCTCCTACAGTATACTCTCACATTAATGCACTGGAATGAACTGTTCAATACTAGTATCTATAAAACAAAATGGAGGAAGAAACTAATCCATGAGCGACATACTGAAAGTTCATTGTAAGCATGTAGATGCTGAAGCACTTCTTTCCCTCACACTTCCAATAATATCTAGTTAAGCACAGCGTCTTTATGACTCGTGATGACTTCAGGATCTGTTTGTCTTTGCTGCTGTGTTAGTGAGCGGGGCTGCAGGTTTAAGTTTTGTGGGTCTGCGCAAGCAACCATTATGTTTCGTATCGTCGTCACGCCGAAACGGCTAAAGACTCGATATCAAGACGATTCATTTAAACCACTATGAGTCAACTCTTTTATAGATGAATCAATAGTTTTAAAAACTGTCCATTTTCAGATTTAAGCCTTAGCTGGATATTTCACTTCACTTAGAGCTGTGTTACACACTACATGGAAGGCCAATTTCAAAAACCCATAATAGGGGCTTTTTAATTTGTTTTTTAAAATGGCTAAAGCTAATGCTCAGGTTTTTCTGGTAAACAGTTAAGCAGACAAGAGGCAGATTTTATTTTTATGGACTTTAATGGAGGTGAATTCACTGAATAAACTGCTCTTATGTGGAAAAAAATATCATTTTAGGAATAGTAATAGGCACAGTAGTTTGGATTGATTTGGATTGATGTTAAGTTTTCTTATGGCAATTTTGTGACATGTTGAGTACAGTATATTTAAGTCATTCCTCCCTTTCTTTATTCTTCTGTTCTCTACAAACCGTAACTGACTGTCACACAATTCTGGCAGAAATATAGGGATTGGTTATAAAAGGCACACATGATCCAAGTTGACCATTACGCTATTTTTCCAGTGCTTAAGCCACAGATTTTTTCAGCTCTTGCAGTCAGACCATCTCTCTTTCTTGTTTGTTTCAATGGTTGCTTATTGCTTTATTGATTATGTTCACCTGTGACTTGTTTAGTTACACATCAATTTGTGTTTACATTCCTCAGTTCCTTGGCCAATACATTGTCTTAATGCTATGTTGCAAGTCTTTTGTTTATGACTGTATCTTGGTTTGGTTTTGTTTTGTAGCTTGAAGTTAATTCTGTTGTAAATAAATTCTCATATCATCATTTAAAAGTGTTTTTTTTCCCCAAACACACTTAATATTGTCCCTTAAATCAACAAATAAAATTTGTTCATTTGGAACTTTTTAATCATGGGACAACTTTCCTTTTTAAATGTTATTTTAGCAAAAATGTGTTTCACATTTTAGCATGTAAAGCTGATGTCAAAGTTCTTCTTTAAACTTTAGAACTTTATAAAGTCTTTAGAATTGATTCACTAGGATGGCCTGCATAAAAAAAAAATAAAAACGTATTAGTTTGACTCATTTTCATCATGTATGTAGTTCCTTCTAGGGCTGCACGATATTGGAAAAAAACTGACATCGCAATCTTTTGTATTTCTTCGATATATATTGCAATATACAGTAAATACAATTTCACCAGATTAATTGAATAGTTCTATTTGGAAAGTTTATTTATTTTCGATTGATTTACAGGATTTTGTAGGGGAACAAATCATGCATGAAATATAATAAAAAAAATTACAAGCATAAATGCGATAGAGCAATTATAAAAGTTAAATAAACAGTGCTTTATGGTTTTCAGGGTATAGTCAATTCGTATTCAAGTGCAGAAATTGAAAAAAATCTAACATAAAATAAGACTGCAAAGATTTTCTATTAAAGCTACAAAAGGTAAAATGGCTTGTGCATGAATGATTTTAACTCTTATAGCGCTTAAGCTTGTGCAAATGATGAGTTAAACACAAATGTTGTATATTTTCAACTGTGGCTATATATATATATATATATATATATATATATATATCCCAACTCAACATTGCAGATCCTGTGATGTGACTATTGCAGATGTGCAAATTGCGATATCGATGCTGAAACGATATGTTAGACCTAGTTCCTTCCTAGTAATTTCCATTGTACTTTATATTTAAAAATGTAAACTTTTCTGCTTATGTCAAGTAATTGAGCTATGTTGTTGTTTTTTGTTTAATTAATTGTATTCGTAAAAACGTATCTATTCTGTTTACATTTAATAGTGTCACCCCTGTTTATAAAAATATACTTTAATATAAGTTCATCAGGTATGAGAACCAATCTTATTAAAGTAGTTTTTCTAAACTGTGTGTAATGCCTATACACAGTGCAATATATTATGCTATCTCATAAACAAGTGATGTTGTTGATAAATTCGAAGTAAATAAAAATATTGTTGTTTTGTTAAAATGTTGTTTTGTTAAAATATTGTTGTTGCTGATAATGTAATTTGAATATTAATAGCGTACACGGAAAATAAGCCAGTTGAAATGAGTGACGTTTGTGTGCTAGTCTTTTTGATTGACAGCAGTGTTTACATGAGGCATTTTCCTTTGATCTTCAGCCTCTTAAAATGTTTTCCGTTCCAGCACTCAGCGAAGCGTGAGCAGCACGTTCTCAGCCAATGAATGCGAAGCGTGTATGTGTGTAATCAAGTCTGTCGAGTGTCTCTGCATCCTTCTCAGCTTGAATCACACGAAAACAACATCGCTAAAATCAGACACTAATCAAGGCCTCAAAAACCAGATGAGATCATCCTCTGATGAGTGGCTGTCTTGAATCACCCTTTTCCGAATATCAAAACGAGTTCCAGTTTCTTGTCTTTATTATGCTGTAGGATGCATTCATTGAACCCTATTGGTTTCAATGTTTGTTGAATTGTAGTATTGTGTTCTTTGAATTGAATTCTTTGAATGGACATTTTCTTGAGAGTGAAGTCAATGGTTTACAGGTTTGCAACATAGGGCTGGTTGATACAGCAAACAAAATTATCACGATATAATGTTTAATATTTTTCAGTATCGATAATTATTATTTTTTTTTCTTTTTAGATTTATTCCGATTTTTTTATTTATCAAAATATATCAAAAATATATCAAAAGGCTGGGATGCACAAGAAAAGAAACCAAAAAGCCACTCTGGTGACATGCTTGCATTCTTCTTTCTTTACAATCTCCTCACTGCTGCTATACGGCACTCATTTTTGTAGGGGTTGTTATCCTGACCTGAGGTGGTGATGATGTAACCCAACCTGAGTCCGTTCACATATTGCGTCTAAAAGCAGGTGAAAAGCATGAGCGCGTGGTTTCCCTTACCATTTTCAATGCGCTTTGCACTCGTGTTCCCCTGTTGTCTCTTGTAACTAGGTGACCATCAACCGTTTTTTCAGAGGATGACAAATAGACAACCATTGCTGCAGTTCCGTTACAAGTTTTATTTATGGAGAGAATTAAAAAGCACTGCAGTGTTTGGGTTCTGTGTTTGTCTGATATAATTAGTCTGCAAACATATTATACTGCAAACTCGCTAACTTTTTTGGTTTACAGGTGTATTGTATTTTATGTGTATTTTCCCTCATTTTTATTTTTATTTCTGATCTCATAACTCTGCAGTTAGTTGTTTTCGAAAATCTAAACAGATGTTTTAGTATAAAGTTAACATATACATATACTTGCTATGTGAATTCATGTTTTGAGAGTCTACTGCAAATGTCACATCCATAACGCTGGATTTGCTCATATGCTGGAATACCATGTAGTTTTTTCACTCCATTATTTTGGGTTTTTATTTTTCAGCTAGAACCGATATAGGAATAAATCTAAATCCAACATCAGACAGCTCAGGTAGACAGGCAGAATACGTGTAGATGATCTTTCCTTGCCTGTGAGCAAGTGACCTTTGCCGAGCTCTCAAATGCACTCGGTAATGCACCAATACCTTGTCACCCTCTACAAACCATCGCTCTTTCAATCACATCTCTTTCTCATATCACATTCTCTCACCCAAAAACACAAACGGCCCAGCTCCTGCACTCGGCAGTGTGCCCAGACTTTAGATGCCGCTCTAGATTAGCAGAGCAGCAGATCTTCGGCAGTCTGGGGAGCTGAAGCCTGACGATGCGACCTGTCACGGTGCTTCTTTTTTCATCACGTCCCTCCAGGCTTCAGATCGATTGCTGCACTAAGTCACTGTGGCGATTGCCGGGTGGATATTGATCATTTATTATTTAATCTAAGCTCCGTGCAGAGGACAGACAGGCAAAGAGACACCGCGGAGGGTCTGATATCTCTTGCAGTTACAGTAAACACACAGCTAATGGATTTTATCACCATTAATTGTGCTCAGAGCAGGCATGATTTTAATAATGACCGGGTTCTCGCTGTTAATCATCATGGGACAGACTGATAGGGAAAGGTTATTGTGTTTAATGATGGTGGTGCATGCAGCAGATAGGCTTGACCGTATGTGCATGTGAAATATTGATTTCAGTTTAAATTATTTGAACAGTTTTCTGCTGATTTAAAAATAATTAAAAAGACTACTGTATGTATGAAACACCACAAACACTGTCTGCAACTATATTATGTTTGGCTGATATTAATACATAAGTGTGCTAAGGTTATTTTCAGTTCAGTCCCTAATGCTGAGTTGAGCTTGATTTTTAAAGTAGTTGCGTCACAGATGTTTTCACACTGCATGACTTTACAATAGGAAGAATCACCGTCAACTTTGTCTTGGTCCGCAAACTATGTTTCACAACCAAACACATGAAAGAAGTGACAAGGAAACAACATGATGTCAAGTATAGGTAGAGATGGGTATCGTTTAGGGGTGAAACGGATCACTGTTGATCCGTGATTCATACGGATCACAACTCACGGTTCGGAATGCACGTAACCTGCGGATTAATAATTTATTTTCTAACTTGTCGGTTAATCCAACATTTATAACCATTGCAGAGAGATCGCCTACCGCGTCATTCAAATCGCGTGCATGAACGCATTTTGGCTTGCCTGTAGAGACTCCTCTGTCCTTGGAGCATCACAGGAATCAGTCTCATGCTCTCCACTCCTACATGACCACCACAGCTGCTCAGGATGCAGCCTGGTCCAGGATTGTGAAAATCTCGGGATCATCTCGTCGCTGGTCTTGGATCGCATCAGTGGCTCTGGATAGTCTGAGGGCCTCGGGATGAGTAAACCCAGGTGGAAATAGAGAATATGAGAATAATTAGTGTAGCTGTTGTTCATAGTGTTTATAAACGAGATGCAAAAAAACCTGTGTGGGGCACAATCATGTGCCATACCGCTAAGTGATGCACTGAGTGTATGCTTTGCTAAAAATATAGTCTTTTAATTTAGTTTTGAACTGTGAGAGTGTGTCTGAGCCTTGGACATTATCAGGAAGGCTATTCCAGAGTTTTGGAGCCATAAATGAGAAGGCTCGACCTCTTTTACTCAACTTTGCTATTCTAGGTACTATCAGAAGCCCTGAGTTTTGAGATTTTAAAGAGCGGGTTGGATTGTAGCGAGACAGGAGGTTGGTTAGATAAACAGGAGCTTGATTATTTAAAGCTTTATAGGTAAGAAGCAATACTTTATATTCAATACGAAACTTAACAGACAGCCAGTGTAAGGAGGATAAAATCGGGTTGATATGATCATATTTTCTAGACCTGGTAAGAACTCTGGCAGCTTCATTTTGTACTAGCTGAAGTTTGTTAATAGAGGATGCTGGGCAACCAGCGAACAGAGCATTACAGTAATCCAGCCTAGAAGTCATAAAAGCATGGACTAGCTTTTCTGCATCTGAGATGGATAGCATACTTCGTAATTTAGCAATATTTCTCAGATGAAAGAAGGCAGTTTTTGTGACATGGGATATATGATTTCAAAAGTTAAATTGCTGTCTAATATGACACCCAGATCTTTTATAGTAGAGCTAACGCTAACTTTGTATCCCTCTAATTGCAGGTCGAGTTGTGAGAACTGCTGTGTACAGGATTTAGGCCCGATAAGTACACAATAAATGTGGTATATAAATGCACTTTACATTACATTACTATCCTCTTAAGGCTAATTTATACTTGTGTTAAGCGCACGTGTATGCTCGCATGTGTATGAAGTTTTATGTGTGAATTGTTGAATCATTAATTGAAGATAAATATGATCTGTTGTACAAGATGTTAGATTTCTATATTTAGCATTATCAGCAACAGTAGCAAAGATCATATTTCATATTGAATACTTTTCTTTTTTCAGCTGGTTCTTTCTTGATTTATATTTTTTATTAACGTTACAGGTTCTAAGTTCTGTTTGTTAAAAGCAAAGTTTTTTGCAGTAACATTTTTATATAAATGGAAAGCATGACATTTGTCTCCTCACTTTTTTGCTGATCCGAAAAAAGGTCCAATCTGTGAAAAAAAAATGTAGTGTGATCCGAACTGCAGATTTGTGACCTGTTACACCACTAGTATCGTTAAGGTTTTAACGCTATTACTACTCTTATCAATACCACTTATCATTTCGATACTTTGACGGTTCTCTTATCTGTGCTTTTTAATGTTTTTTTAGTAAAAAAAAAAAACTAATTGAACAGACATAACTTATTTTACACTTTATTACAACACTTTATTTTATGATTACATTTTTAATGTAAATTAAAATGAAACCAATAATAGTAAAACAAATGATATTTTTTTCCTGTATATGAATGTACAATAATTTGAAAGAAGATGACTTTTAACCATTCTTCTGGAGAAAAATCAACATGTTTGACTTTTCTGGCGGAAATTGGGACCTTTCTTGGTTTATTGTGCTCCCTTTAGTTAAAAATACCCTCTTTAAGTTGCAAAATGCAGTATGAGATAATGTTTATGATTTTTCATTAATGCTTTCACATAAATAAGTTAACTGTTTTGGGAGTTAACTGTGTTTTAATACAGTTTGGAGCATCTTGAAATGTACATTTTTTTATTTATAATTTTTTTTTATAATTTCTTAAGCATAGTTTATTATTAGGCTATTTATAGGCCATATTTGTAAATACAGCTGATGTAAAAGCATTTTTAATGTTTAAGATTTATTTAGGCTACTGCAGAAAAAAATACTGTTTTCCTTGTAACCGAATGTGTGTGTTTATTTAACTATTAATGTTATACTAATTTAGGTGATTGACTGCTGGCATAACGATGTGGATGATGTAATGTTACCGCTAGTAGCTAAGCAGTCAAAAACGTTTCATTAATGTTCATTGCAGATAATGCACTTTTGAAAGATACTTTTACTTAGCCAAATTGCTTGCGTTTCCGCTTCTACAAAAACAACTTGTTGCTTTTGTTGTAACGGGCATTGTCGCTGTTCACTCAGGAAAAACAAGCACTTTGTTCACTCTGTACGCTTACGAGCTGTGTGTGCGCACCAGTCTGTCGCAAGCTATGTGTGTTCAAAGACAATGATCAACTGGTTTGTCTATAAGCTGACATATGAGTGATCCGCTGATGAATCATGGCTTTAAAATGCTCCAGTGTCCCTGTATCTGTGGTTACACTATCTGTGGTTAGATCGCTGAAAAGATGACCTTCACTGGCCAATCACAGTCGTTTCTGTTGAGCATGTGAACACAATGGCAAATCAGCGATGTTTAAGAACGTGCTCAAATGTTTGCGATAAATGGACGTTTTTAAAATTTCAGTATCGAATTCCTGTATCGTGACAACACTACCGTCCATCTCTCCATCCATCCTATGCATTTATCCGTCTACTGTCTGTCATTGTATGACCATCTGTTTGTTTGTCTGTCTGTCCATCCATCTGTCATCCAGCATGTAGGGTATTACCCATTTCCTATGTTTTTATATGCCGTTTCAGCTGAGATCTGTCTGATATAGATGATTCCACAATAATAAGCCAAGCATGATCTTGTTGAGACAGAGCGAGAGAATTCATTCATCTGTAGGGGGCTTCATTAAACCCTCTCTGTAGACTTTAATCTTTTGTGAAATACAGCACATTGATTTGTGCACAAGGTCTTGTAAGGAAAAGCTGATGAGCCGAGACTAATGATCTTACATGATCATTGACTCCATCACTGTAACTTTTGATTGCGTTCATCTCGTCCCGTTTCCCGCCGTTTCTCCACATGCATCTACTCGTAGGAGTGACTGTTAGGCCCGTGTTGTTGATCAGCTTCCAGTGCTCCTGTAGGGACGTGCGTGTTCAGTACGTCACCTTGTCTCCTGTCTCCCCGAGGGCCCAGAGAGATGGCGCATATGGCCGTCCTCCTCTTCCCGCTGTCAGACTGGAGCACGGCTCGCTCTATCATCACCTCTGCGTCTTCTTTACTCTCTAATCCGCTGTCAAAACTCACCGTCCTCTTTCTGCTCTGATGCCTCAGACCATCAAACATTCATACTGTACTTCGAGAAGACCTTTTTTGGTCAAACTTACTGATCTTACAAAACAAACAGGAAACTCAATACTGTAGCCATAAAAACATTATTATTTGTTGTTTTTGCTTTGGTCCTTTTGCCTTTAGGGATAGACTTGTATAGAGCAAGTGGTTTGAGGCAAGAAATTCACTCTCCCGGCCAAAAGCAAAATTGAAAAAGTGTATTTGTTTCTTACATATAGTGTTATTATTGTTAAAACAGTGATCTATATAGTACTTTTATAATTACTACTGGTGTAACTGTACAATGATCACTGATAATGATAAAAAGAGAACGGTGTTGATGGAAGGCTTTTCAGTCAGGTTTACATCAGGACTCTGGACTGGCCCCTTCATTTTTGCAGAACTGCTTTACCTGTTTTGCTGCATGACAGGGTTCATTGCCCTGCATGAAAATTGCTGGCTGATTGGGTAATGAATGCAGGGAAGGAAAAAAAAAACAATATACTGAAGGAGCTTCTGATTAAGGCTGCACGATATTGGAAAAATCTGACATTGCGATATTTTATTTTGCTGCAATTTTATATTGCAATTTTAAAATCTGTAGAATAAAATCATTAACTTTGATTGGAATAATCTTGTAGAGGAATACATCAAAGAAATTGTGAGAATAAATAAGGTAGAGCAAGATAAAAGTGAAATAAGTAGTCAGATATTCAGGTACAGTAATACGATACAATACTATCCGCTTGTTAAGTGGTGACGTATGTAATACTGTTTCCGGGCCCAAGCCGCCACTCATTTGAATTGACTAAATATTTGTTTATGATAACTTTTTATTCATATCACACATTAAATAATTGAAGATAATTGGTTGGTTGACTTGGTTTGGCGGTGGAGGATCGCAAACTGAAGAGCGAGCGACCGGGGGTGGGTGCACTTACGTTCATTTTGGAAGGGCACTTTATATCCCAGACTCAAAAGGGTATGTACACTGCACAGGTTGAGCCCTATGTGTGCACGTGCCTGATCAAATGTAATGTTAAACGTAAACACTGTACATCCTTCATTGCTGATCAACTATAATAATCTCAACTCCACATTGCAGATGCTGTGATGTGCCTATTGCGAACACACATTGATGTGCACACATTGCGATATTGATGCTGAAATGATATATTGTGCAGCCCTACTTCTGATGAACATTTGCTTTCACTCTGCCATTTCACTTTTTGTGAGGGATAATATACATCTAGCCAGTTGTTTTCACGGAATAACACTAAGGCCGAAGGTCTTTATTTTGTGATGAAAAGATCTTGCTTATTATATGGCTAGTACTTGCTGCAGAACTAAACAATTAGATACATTTTGAGCTGTAATCATTTTGAACATTGTAGCTTGCAGAAAGAATAAAATGTCTTACACATTTGGATGCAGCCTACCTACTTGCATATGTTAATCAGTCACAAGATGGCTTCAATCAGTTAAGAACATGAGAAATAAAGCATATAAATATGTATATAATTATATTTACTAACGATCCATATGATTCATAGTAGGGCTGGTCCGATAAATGATATTACATCGAATTGCGATTAAAATTTGTCAATGACAATAATAAGCTCTGGACTTTTTTCTTCTATATTGATCCAAGAGATGATCACACAGCAGAAATGTGCAACAAGGGAATTTTTAAAGTGAGTTGATATTAAAGATGTATCGAATTTTCAGCCTCCAAAAATTTATTTAATGGACTCTATAATTTTTTCTGGCTTCAGTTGTTGTTGGAGTACTCTTTTATATCTGGAAGCATTAACAATTTATATTGAAATATATATGTTTATCGTTTAATATGGAAAATAATTATCGAGATTGCATTTTGGCCATATCGCCCAGCCCTAATTCATAGTACCCGGATGAGCTTGCTGGCTCGTAACCAGACTGGTGAAAGGGGTGGTTCTTTTTTCTCAAAAAGTGGACCTGTTTGCAGTTATTCAGCTCATTTTCAATTTGACAATAAAATTAAGTATTTATAGTTTAAATACTCAATTTTAGTGACATTTTAATCACTATTTATTTCTGGATTAGCTTGTCAGGTGGCAATCATAACCACACTTTTTGATATGCCAAAAACATTTCTTAAAGATTTAGAATAAAGCAATATAAATAAAAATATGTATTTGTACATAATATTTTTATCATATATCATTAGGAAAATATAAAGGAATCTGCTAAAGTTTTAAATTAAAAACTGCCTATTAAGGCTAAGTAGCCTATTGCCATTTAATAAGCAAATAACAAACTGGCCAGTACATTCAACTTTACTCAGTCAGAATTTGACCACTTGAATAATACAAACATTACACATGATAATAATAATAATGTAGAACTTCCCAATTTTCCAATCTAGAATCTCTTGTAAAAAAACGTACATTTGAAAATTAATGGATGACAACAATAGCCTAGTATTAAAATGAAAAATTTACATTAGGTGCTTAACATCTTTTTATTGTTTTTTTTAAGAATAACGTCCAAAATTTAGAATAAAAGTTACTTGTACAATATTTTCTCTATTTAACAACAATACAGTTGTCACTTACGTCAGATTCTTCTCTGTCTTAAAGCCTAATTCGATTAGTTATTTTCACAATTTGTGATGGCATAGCAGTCAAAATAGGATAGGACAAATGAGCTCATGTATAAGATAAATTCTGGACCTTTGTCAGGAAGGGGTGGGTCTTTTAAACCACCCGAACCCTTCCTGGCTACAGGCCTGGCTTGTGTCATTAGTTTCAGCAGTTGTTTTCTGGGAATAACATACCATGGAATGTTGTAATTGACCAATCATACTCAAATAACTCCTGCTGCAGAAAATCACCAAACAATCACACTTCACCTCCACCTTCAGATTACTTTTTTTTTTTTTTTTTTTTAACAGACTTTGGGTTCAGTTTTACCCATTTGACCCAAAAGAATGAAACTTTCTTTCATCGCTAAAGTAAACTTTGGACCAGTTCTCTTTCGACACAACATGCTCCTCTGCAAAGGTTACCCTAGCATTTTGATTAAGGTTTGGTCACTGCAGAGTGGGCCTTCAGTGCAAATTCTTATTACGCAGAGACAATGTATGCTGCATATTTACCCTGTTCAGTGCTAAAAAAGACCAAAGAAAAAAGTGTGCATGCACCTTTGCTGCTCTTACACCTACCGATTCACAGTATCTTAAAAATACAAGTTTCACTCTCACCCCCCCCCCCCCCTCTCTCTCTCTTTCTCTCTTTTCTTTCATGACTGGGGGGTTCGTCTCTTACTGTGTAAATATTTATCTGAGGGATCTTGAGCTTTTGCTGCCCCTCCCTCTCTCGTTTCTCCCTCCTGCAGTGAAGCCCCAATGTCTGAATCTGTGCATATGAATTCTGCCACCTCCGGCTCTGCTGTTTCTCCATTTTCTGTGCACCACTCAGAAGGATGTATTCGTCCTGTTCTCTCTTTTCTTCCTTTCCCCACAGAGAGTGGGCAAACTCCAGGCCCTGTCGAATTCCACGTACATCACAGGGACCTTTGGGATGTCGGACCACCCTCCGCTACCTTCCTACCTCCATATTTTCATCTGGAAGCATCCCGTCGGGGACTCGTCCTCTCTTTTCGGCTCAGTGCTGTACTATTCTTGGAAAAAGCCTCATGAACTGCAGGGATTTGTCATTTGCTGTAGGGGGCCATGCGTCCTGAAGTGCGGAGACAGTTTGGTTGTGCTGTATGCATCCTATTTGTGGCCCTTCTCAAAATGTTTGGTACGAGTGTGGCTGCTATTTACGATGTGGGTGTTTGTTGTTGATTGATTAGTGCCGTAATTTGAGGATTATTAGTGCTCTTATCCTGGTAGAGCAAGAGAGATGAAACAGGAGAAAGTGCATGAGTTAGGCAGAAAGAAAGAGCAGTGTAGAATGTGAAGAGAACAGCTTGAAATGTATGAATTTGTTACATACTGTCCCCATTGATAATGCACATATTTTAGTTGTCAGAATTAAATGATAAATGTTAAATAGGTATATCAGATACTTTTTAAAGTTTTTATTTTTTTCAAATGTTTCCCAAATTAATTTTAACAGTGCAAGGAAATTGTCACAGTATTTCCTAGAACATTTTGTCTTCTGGAGAAAGTCTTATTTGTTTTCTTTTGGCTAGAATAAAATCAGTTTTGAATTGTTTTAAAACCATTTTAAGGTCAATATTATTAGCCACCTTAAGCGATTTCTGATTATCTACAGCAGTGGTCACCAAACTTGTTCCTGGAAGTCCGGTGTCCTTCAGATTTTAGCTCCAACCCTAATCAAACACACCTGAACAAGCTAATCAAGGTCTTACTAGGTATACTTGAAACACCCAGGCAGGTGTGTTAAACCAAGTTGAAGCTAAACCCTGCAGGGACACTGGCCCTCCAGGACCGTGATTGGTGACCCCAGATCTACAGAAACAACCACTATAATGACTTGCCTAATTACCCTAACTTGCACAATTAACCTAGTTAAGCCTTTAAATGTCACATTAAGCTGAATACTTTGTATCTTGAAGAATGTCTAGTAAAATTTTATGTACTGTCATTAGGGGTGTGTTTACACTGGTCTCACGGTTTGGTTCGGTTATAATTATCATGCCATCGATTAGGGATGGGTACAGAAACTCAGTACTTTATCGATATTGGTGATAAATTATAAAAGACTGAAGTATCGATAAGCTTTGACGTTAACGATTTTGCTATTGGTACTGGAGAATTATTGCTGAATAAACATTACTTACAGTAGCATAATTTAACTGACCAACCTTCTCTCATTTGTCATATTTGATATTCATCTGCACAGTTGGCAATCTCACATGAGAAATGCTTGTGTCTCCGGCGAACGCGTCAAGTATAAAAGCCTTCACAGTTCTCAGCTGTAAGCGCATTTAGCGGAGACTCGCACTAAGCGCACACACATAGCTCGCAACACAGACTCGTGCATACACACAGCTCGGTAGCTTATGGAGTGAACCAAGCAGATGTATGCAACAAACGCAACAAGTTGTTTTCTTGTATAAGTGGAAACGCAAGCAATCTGGCAAAGTGAAAGTATCTTTTAAAAGTGCATTAACTGCAATGAAAAGTAATGAAATGTTTTAAACTGCTTAGCTACTAGCGGTAACGTTACATCATCCACATCGTTATGCCAGCAGTCAATCACCTAAATTAGTATAACATTAATAGTTAAATAAACACACACATTCGGTTACAAGGAAAACAGTATTTTTTTCTGCAGTAGATTAAATAAATCTTAAGCATTAAAATGCTTTTACATCAGCTGTATTTACAAATATGGCCTATGAATAGCCTAATAATAAACTATGCTTAAAAAATTATAACAGCTTATTTTTACATTGCAAGATGCTCCAAAACTGTATTAAAACACAGATAACTCCCAAAACAGTTAACTAATTTATTGAAAAATCATAAGCATTATCTCATACTGCATTTTGCAACTCAAAGAGGGTATTTTTAACTGCAAGGAGCACAATAAATCAAGAAAGGTCCCGACTTCTGTCAGAAAAGTCAAATATGTTGATTTTTCTCCAGAAGAATGGTTAAAAGTTTTTTCTTTCAAACCATTGTACATTCTTTTACAGGAAAAAAAAAATATTTATTTGTTTTACAATTATTGGTTTCATTTTATTTTACATTAAAAACAAAATAATGAAACAAAGTGTTAATAATTCTGGTAAATAAAAAAAAAATGTTATGAAAAAAGACATACAAAAAAAAAAAGTACTGATAAGAGAACTGTTAAAGTATCAAACCAATAAGTGGTATCAATAAAAGTAGTAATACTGTTAAAACCTTAACAATACCCATCCCTATTATCGAATTGAACCAAATCTATATCTCGGTGCATCACAGTGCATTGACGATGCTTTCCATACATAGTTAAAAAAAAATTTCTTCACAACACAAGATTTTTTTTTTATTAAAATCTGTAAATATATTAATATTTTTATTATTTGTGATACAATTTTGTCCTTTAATACAAGCAGTCAGATATATGAACTGTACCTTTAATTTGACTTGCTCAAAGAAAACACTCTTTTTAAATGTATCAAACAAAACTTCAATACATGCACAGAAGACAGCACGAGCATTCATAGCAAATAAACTAATGTAAATATTATCTCGCTTGCTTTTTGAGCGCTGTCAAGCAAGATCTTACACCCCTATGATTAGTCATTGTCTTCACCTGCTCAACAGAAAGGGCTGTGCCTGTGATTGGCTTTAGAAATGAAAGCGTTGTTCACCGATGAGTGACGCAGGAAATTCAGCCGCGGTTACAGTCTATATGCGCATAATACGCGGTTATCACAGGTAATCCATAATAGACACAGTGGAGAAAAATTGCACCTCGGGCATGCTCGTGTCTGGATCCACAAGTATCACTTAAACAGCCGAGAGGAGAGGAAAAGTTACCTCACGAACACACCAGCGGGTCAATTCTCCAAAGTGAGATAGAGAGAGGCAGAGATGGATTTTTACAGCATTTCTCCCTAGTAGTGAAATCGTAACCGATAATCTGGCAAAGTGAAAGTATCTTTTAAAAGTGCATTAACTGCAATGAAAAGTAATGAAATGTTTTAAACTGCTTAGCTACTAGCGGTAACGTTACATCATCCACATCGTTATGATATCATAACCGAACCCAATCGTGAGACTAGTGTAGGTTCACACTGCTAATGGTTTTGTTTTGTACATGTATGTTTTATGTAGCATGGTTGCATAAATCTTACATCAGATCATTATATTTTTTACATTATATTTAGTCATTTTAGCAACTTTGTTTGGTTGAAAGCCTTTGATAAATCAAATAAACACTTTGTTCTATATTATTTTATTATTATTTTCTAGCTTTGTAAAAGTTAGAATAAAAAGCCATTTTGCTTGCAATCAGAATCAGCCATGGAAAATCTAAGGGATCTGTGCATCACAAACATTTTCGCTCTGAATTTTCAGTTTAGTCTCTTTTTCCAAAGTACAAATTTGACAAAAATGTAGTGTTGCCAACTTTGTATC
>CAIGQZ010032545.1:3234344-3286621 GCA_903798205.1 Danio tinwini
TATCGACTTATCGCACAACACATGGACATCAATTCAATTATTTTTATTGATGCAATATATATATATATATATATATATATATATATATATATATATATATATATATTGCATCAATAAAAATAATTGAATTGATGTCCATGTGTTGTGCGATAAGTCGATATATTAATTATTGTGACAGGCCTACACCTTTCTTCCTGATTCCATTGCTCGGCTTTACTTTTATCAGATTGTCTCAATCACATCTATGTGCATTGAGTTGCTGCAGTCTGATTGGATGATTAACTGTTTGCACTGAGCAGACAAGCTCATTACCATTACAAATTTCTAATGAAATTATGAAATTATGAAAATATCAATACTTCAAAAAAATCAAGCACAAGGTTTGATTATTATAACAGATGAATGCTAAGTCTGGCATCAGTATGCGAACAGCTGCTTCATATTATATAATACTTGGGTTAAAAACAAGACTCAAAACAGTAAAGGATTCTAATGATGAGTAATGTTTGAGGTCACTCTAAAATAGCAGCCTGCACTACACATTAAAATTAATATATGATAACTGGATTTTCAGTTTGGGGCATTTTTTTCCTTTAAAAACTGTTTGATTACTGATTGTTCAACAAAGTGATTATAAGCCACAAATGTTAATGAAACAAGCTTTAATATTTGATGAATTCTGATTAGAAACCTCAGAAAGGTAATATTATCTTCATATCATCCTGTATTCCTTTTACATCCAAGATACACTACAGATGACATAGAAACATTGTAAAATTCAGTGAAAGGAATAATATAGTAAATTTTCAGCTAAAAAGGCTTTAATATGACACGATCCTGATAAAATCTAATGTATTCAGGGATAATTACAGAAAAACTATTTAACATTTTCCCATTTAACGTTTCTTACCACTGAACTATATAGGCGTGCCTTTCTATTTGATCTGTAAAAAATATTTTGCATCATGTTAGGCCTGTCAGAGATATGCAAAATCTAAATATCATATCTATAAGCAGTTGTTCAGTAATAAGATACCAAGATACCATATGTAGTTGGACTGTAAATTATCTCATCATTTACTCCCCCTTCACTCGACACAAACCTGTTTCAGTTTCTTTCAGTACAGAATACAAAAAGCGAATGAACTGACAGAGAATCTATTTGGGCATTAATTGTTTATATTGTAGCTTTT
Source organism: Danio tinwini (assembly GCA_903798205.1). NCBI lineage: Eukaryota > Metazoa > Chordata > Actinopteri > Cypriniformes > Danionidae > Danio > Danio tinwini. Next base: position 3,235,538 of record CAIGQZ010032545.1, read on the forward strand.
CTTCTTTCTTCCTAACAAGTGGATTCATCGTTGCCGTATCAGCAGCCGGTAGCCGTGTCTCACAGTTGATATAAAGAGAGCATATAGAATATCACATATAGCACTTATATTGTAGCAGATTTACATTTTGCAGACAGTTTCTATCCATCTATCCATATATCTATCCATATATCCATCTATCCATCTATCCATCTATCCATCTGTCGTTCTGTTGTTCTGTCCGTCCGTCCGTCCGATCAGCTCAATGAGAAAATTGGAGGTAGAGTAAGTTCATGGCAGGATGACCAGACCTATTAGGGTTGGGCGACGTTCACCAATTTAGCATCGTACGAGGTGAAACATTGCGATGTCATAGGCGGAGGTGAATTAATTATTTTTTAATAATGAATTAATTCATAATGAATTAATTATTTGTAGCCTATTGTTTCAACTACCTGACCCGCATTGTCTTTTATTTTATTCCTAACCAAATCATAAATAAACAAAGATGATAACAAATTACTACCTGTCAATCACTTTTTTCATGGGACTCTGGCATGAGTAGGCAGAGGGATCTGTGTCGTTATAATGGTGTCAAACTTGGTTGGTAAAAAAAAAGTGCACAACCAACAGTATCTGAGGGTTTCACTAAATTACTAAGTACAAGCGTAAAAAGCAAAAGATTGAAGCACTGTACTGATGCTGTGACACGTTACCTGATAGATTCAAAAGACCGAGAAGTCATTTGATAGAGACAAGAATCATTAAATATTACGTTTAACAGCTATAGAGAGGCGCGATCCAGCGATGCATCCTTGATAAACTGTTCAACGTACACTGTTCTCTGGAGCTCAGACGAGCGCATGACAGTGTGGCTGTGTGTATGTGGCTGTGTGTGTGTTTGTGTATATGAAGTGAGGTTTACACAGGTGAGTGGGCTTGACAAACCACCTGTAGAAACACTGTTCTGTCTAAAAAAAAAAAAAAAAAACTCCTGCTCCTAACTCTAGCGCTTAGTTCTCTGATCACAAATCTGGTCCCACAGAGTCCTCAAAAAAACTGTTATCTTTTTATCAACTTGGTACTGAAGTAGCGGTTCTTTTGACAACACCAGTTAGCTCAATTGCAAATTCAAACACATTTTGAAAGTGACTACTCAATACCTGAGAATTACATACAAAATAATTACCCAATTTGTGAGAGAATGCCAAAGCATTGAAATATATTTGTCCTCCTAAGGTCAGGGTAGATTCATTTTGGTAGCCGGACTGAAAAACACAATAGCCCCGGGAGGTCAGGCTAGCAGTTTTGTGACCTCTGTGATTTAATAAACAAAGTTGGAGGGAACATTTATTTGAATATAATCTTTTTGTTTTATAAATGTCTTTAACTTTTGATGAATTTACTGATTTCTTGCTAGATAAAGCTTGTCACTTCTTACAAAAAATGCTTCTTTTTTTCATTTTTCTTTTAGCTTAGTCCCTTATTTATCAGGGGTTGCCACAGCAGAATGAACCACCAACTATTTCAGCATAAGTTTTACACAGTGGAAGCTATTCCAGCCACAGCTGGAATAGCATCGAATTATATGAATTAAGTGTATGAATTAATAGCATACACTCTCGAATTTAAACACACACTCATACACTACTTCCAATTTAGTTAATCCAGTTCACCTTTAGCACGTCTTTGGACTGTGGGGGAAACCGGAGGACCCAGAGGAAACCCACGCGGACACGGGGAGAACATGCAAAACTCTACACAGAAATGCCAACTGACCCAGCCAGGACTCGAACCAGCGACCTTCTTGCTGTGAGGCGACAGTGCTAACCACTGAGCCATTATGACGCCCCTTACAAAGAACACAACTTTTTAAACAGCTGTTATCAAAGGCCACATTTATTTGCTGGATGAAAGCCAACGGGAGCCAATAAAATTGGAACAGAACAGGACAACGGACAACACGATAACTGGACTGAGATATGGACCATATTTTAGCACTGTTCGTTTTACTATGGAACATTTTACTGGTTTTATTGTTATGAAGAAAATAACATTGTAGCTGTGTGCAGTGATCCGGGAGCATCCAATCAGCAATATTTTAACAAGCATTAAATCATTCCCTCCCTCCATGTCCTCTATAAACATCTCAGTACTGAGGAGATCCAGATGCCGACAGACATATATAGTCCATTTCATGCTTTTAAAATCCCTCTGAATTTCTGGTGAGCATCTACTGCAGTGTAATGGAATACAAGCGATATTAACTATATTTCAAATGTCAGGGGTCAAATATTTATTGTTTTGAAAGAAGGATTTAATTTAGTAAAGATGCATTGATGTGTAATATTGCACAATACACTCACCTGTCACTTTATTAGGTACACCTTACTAGTACCGGGTTGGAACCCCTTTTGCCTTCAGAACTGCTTTAATCCTTCCTGGCATAGATTCGATAAGGTACTTGAAATATTCCTCAAAGATTTTGGTCCATATTAACATGATAGCATCATGCAGTTGCTGCAGATTTGTTGGCTGCACATCCATGATGCAAATCTCTTGTTCCACCACATCCCAAAGGTGCTCTTTTGGATTGAAATCTGGTGACTGTAAAGGCCATTTGAGTACAGACCGTGAACTCATTGTCATGTTCAAGAAACCAGTCTGAGATGATCCACGCTTTATGACATGGGGCTTTGCCCTGCTGGAAGTAGCCATCAGAAGATGGGTACACTGTATTCAGATAGCAAAATGTGTACTTTAAGTTGTAATAATATTTTACTGTTTTACTTGTTTTTTTAATATAAAAGTGAAGTTTATTTACAAACTAATTTCAAGAGGATCACATGCTTATGATTGCTTGCGGCTTGTCCCGCATTATCCAATTTATGGTTTACCAATCAGATGCTTCCTAAGCCAATATAAATACCCTAGGTTCCATATCACAGCCATCTTCATTTTGAAGAATCCCCCCCTTCCATCCTACTCCTCTCTTCATAGATGGGTGGCACGGTGACCCAGTGGTTAGCACTGTTGCCTCACAGCAAGAACGTCACTGATTTTAGTCTTTACTAAGCCAGCCGACGTTTCTGTGCAGAGTTTACACGTTCTTTCCGTGCTCACGTGGGTTTCCCCCGGGTTCTCCAGTTTCCTCCCACTGTCCAAAAACATGCAACCTAAGTTAATTGACTAAGTCAAATCGGCACCATAGACATGCTCCTAGTACGTAGTTATCTCTTAAGAGAAATCACTATCGGTTTATTAGCTACTACAGCAGGGGAGTTCTCAAGATCTACTTGAGCTCATACTCCCCTCTCGCCTTGCAAACGGGAGGGAGCCTCGGGCTCGAGGATCTTATGAGCTCAGGGCTCTCTCCCAGGACAGCATGCCAAACACACTTTATAATAAAGCATCAGCTAAGTGTAAACTCTTAAAATATATATTATATAAAACATCTACCATTGGGAACTATATTGTCTATGTTAACCGACTGACCTGCAATGCCACATTTGTAACTGACAGCCAATGAAAAGTTTCCAAATACAACATGTGACCCTGTACTTGCACTAATTTTCTTTTCACCTGTAAACAATACCTAATGTTATTTTGCTTTCTTTTTTGTGTGTGTTTGTCAAAATGTGGTTAGATAAATGCCAATCAACATCTGGACGTGCTATTTGGAAACATCTTGAGGGATTCATTGGTTTTCCAATGCAGTTGTCATGCAGTTGACTTCATTAAGGATCAGGACAGACCTACAGAGGAGTTGGAGGATTTCTTGGTAAGTCAGTTGGTGGTTTATACTTTAAAGCATTTGGTGTGTCCTTTATGCGCGTGTTTTAAATTACAGGCTGAGATGGGGATGGAATGACAATAAGTGTCATTTGTAATTACTGCAAATTTGGAAAAAATATTTGATGTACATGCAAGATTTGGTGGTGTTCCACAGGTTGCTCTATATGTCATCCTGATTTATTTAATTTTGGTTAATTATTTGGCATACTGTACATGATGTAATGTTTCATTTGTTTCACAATAGGGCTGCGCAACATTGGAAAAAAATTTACATTGCTATATTTTGTTCTGCAGTAATAGGAATAATGTCACTTGATGATTTGAATAGCTCTATTTGGAAAGATTTCATTCATTTAGATGGACTGGGGTACAAGCCTTTTTCTATGCAGCACATCTGCATAAATTGAGTAAATTACAAGCATATTTAAATACGACAGAGCAAATTAAAGTTACACAGCAAATTAAACACACAGTATTTATGTTTTTTGTGGGAGTCTAACAGTATTCAAATGCAAAAATGTAACAATCAAATGTAAAATAACATGGTCATTTTTGTAAAAATATTTTTATTCAAGGATATAAAAATAATATTTAATATCATTGTAACCTACCAGTCCTACTGCACCCAACCCTTGCTGAGCTGGGATCGAACTGGCGATTCTTTGTATGGGAGTTGGTTGATCTAACAAGGAGGCTAAAGACCATGGCCTCTGTCGCTAGAGAACCCTTTGAGGTCAGAGGAGTGAGGTTTACATGCATATCACTTCACTAGCTGGCTTCTGTTACACTCACCCCTCTAAACCTCACTCCCATCCCGGACAAGCCCCCACGTGTAACCCATCGGACCTACTGCACCCAACTCATTCTGAGTTGGGATCAAAATGGCAATTCTTTGCATGGGAGTCGGTTGCTCTAACAAGGAGGCTAAAGACCACGGGCTTTAGCGTCTGTCACTAGAGCACCTCTTGAGGTCAGAGGAGTGAGGTTTACCTGCACTTTGCTAGCTGGCCTCAGTTACACTATCTTTGTCTTTTAATCTTTAATAAATAATCTAATCCTGCAATGTGACTTTCGGATACACACATTGCGGTATTGATGCCTAAGTTATATGTTGTTCAGCCCTATTTCACAAGTTGCTTTACATCAGTTGTGTTCAAACTCTGTCCTGGAGGGCCGGTGTCCTGCATATTTTAGTTCCAACCCCAATTAAACACACCTGAACCAGCTAATCAAGCTCTTTCCAGGTATACTTGAAACTTCCAGACATGTGTGTTGAAGAAAGTTCGAGCTAAACTATGCAGGACACCGGCCCCCCAGGACCGAGTTTGGGCACCCCTGCCTTACATAATCATAATTGCTATTTCTTTTATTCACAGTATAAAAGTGTGTGTATTTGTGAATGTTTGTAGGTGTGTGTATGTGTCATCACTATTGCATATTTTCTTTATTTGGGGTCAGAAAGGTTTTATATTTGGGGTTTAATCGTTTTATAAGTTTGTTCCGTTTAATCAGATTATTGTTTGGTCTTAATGTCATTTGTGATTTTGAACATTCTGATCCTGCAGTGTTGTTATGCCTTGCTATCAAATGTAATATCTTTTATTTTTGCAATATTACATTTATTTTTTTATTTATTTAAACAGGATCAGATGCTAATGCATCTGCATTACAAGCATTAATATGTGGTTTTGTGTGCGTGTGTTAAAGATTTACATTGTTCAGAAGCTAAAAAAAAAAAAAAGAGCGTAAATGCAGGTTAAGATGAAGAAAACCTAGCATAATCAGATCTTAAACACTTGAAGTACAGTCAACCACTCAAATTAGAGCAGACGTTTGCCAGATAGAGAGTGCGTTTTTCAGTTTAGTGTGCAGTATGCTTCAGTCTGCTGTGACAAGGGAGTTTGAGCAGGTTGCAGAAACACATGCAACTTCTGTCTCTGCCGTTTTAAACTGCATTGATTGCGAAACCTCACACATGCAGCAGATGGACAAGGTATGATTACATGAAAGTATTCGGTAGAAAACCAAAATATATGAAACCACAAACCCTTAGCTTTTTCAAAACTTTCAAGGTCTTTCTATGAAACAAACAAAACGTCTCTCTCGTAAGCCACCTGTAAAGTGGCACATCGATGAACGTGTTTTGACGGCGCTGTACGTGCTGAGCATGTTCAGGGAAGAGCACAGCATGAAAATAAGGAGCATGTTGTTTATGAATTCTTAAAGCTGAAAAACAGCCATCTGTCTCCTAAAAAACCTCCTCCAAAGCTCTCTCTGCTTTGTCCCACTGTAAACACCTTTTGTTCATCCTGATATTTTGACAGTTGTACAATGCGCTCTGTCTCTGGAGGTCTGGAAATGTCTTCCTCGTGCAGAACTACAATGATAACCTCTTTGGCCACTGACCTCTGTTATACAGGAGAGCGTTGCTTTTGTGTTGCTCAGTATATTGTAACCTTTCTGCTTGTGCTGGGTGATTTGGGGAAGTATCAAATTGGTTTATTATTTTTTTATTTTGGACAGATATATTGCAATTTGATTTGGGATTCAGTTCTATAAAGCTCAACATTGCAGCACACATTTTACACTCAAAAACTGACTTGCTCCTTGTTCAAACTACTTGTTTATAATGAATTGAAACAACTCAACTCTTTCCCTGCCAGCATTTCTGTTAATCCTTCTGATTATATTTTATCCATCTTTCCATCTCTTTGTCCATCCATTTGACTATTTTCTATCCATTTGTCCACCCCTCTGATTGTTTTCCGTATGTTCGTCCAACTGTCTGTCCATCCATCCTTTCATCCATTCGTCCATCTGTCCATCCATCCATCCGCCTATTTTCTGTCCATCCATTTGCCTATTTTCTATCCATCCATACATTTGCCAATTGTCTGTCCGTCCATCCATCCGTCCATCCACCTGACTATTTTTCGTCCATCCATCCAACTTTTCTGTCCATCCACCTGACTATTTTTCGTCCATCCATCCGACTTTTCTGTCCATCCATCCGACTTTTCTGTCCATCCATCTGATCTGTTCCAATCTTCTGTTCATCTATACAACTCTTCTTTCCATCCATCTAGTTGACTATTTTCTGTCCTTCCGTCCGCCTATTTTCTGTCCATCCATCCGCCGAATTTCAGTCCATCCCATCTGACTAGTTTCTGTCCACACATCTTTTCTGTCCATGCATTCATTCATCTGACTATTGTCTGTCCATCCATCCATCTGATTATTTTACATCCATCCATCTGACTTTTTTCTGTCCATCCATTCATCCATCTGACTATTTTCTGTCTATCCATACATTATTACATCCTTACATATTTTTCCAGCCATACGTTTGCTCTCCATCCACCCCACTATTTTCTATCTGTCCGTCTGTCTATTTATTTATTTTTTGTCCATCCATCCATCCGACTATTTTTGTCCATCCATCCATCTGCCTATTTTCTGTCCATACATCCATCTGCCTATTTTCTGTCCATCCATCCATCTGCCTATTTTCTGTCCATCCATTCATTTGCCTATTTTTACATTCAGCCATCCTTCCATATTTTTTCCATCCAGTCATCCATTTGCTCTCCATCTATGTGACTATTTTCTATCCGTCCATTTGTCCATCTATCTATTTTTGGCCCATCCATCTATCCCACTATTTTCTGTCCATCTATTCATTTGACTCTTTTCTGTGCATTTGTTAATCCATCCATCCATTTGACTATTTTCTGTCATTTTAACATTTTTTTTGTCCACCCATCACCTCGTTTTTTTTCCAATAAAATCCATGTATCCAACTATAAATAACTTTTTACTGTCTGTCAGTTTGTCCCAATACTGCCAAGATTCAATATAATCTTGCACAAACTCTTTGTCCTTCAGGTAGGCATGTTGTATTGTGTTTTAAACATATTTTCCTGCTTTTGAATGTACTAGAGATGGCAGCTTCAGAGGTGAAATGTCAGGTGGTGATCAGGCTGTGTCTCCAGCATGTTGTCCCGTGCTTCTGCATGTAGCTGTGGGGTGGTAGCAATTTAAAGGGAGACCGTCTCTTAGTCACACCCCTAAATTCAGATATACAGCCACCCACTGTTCCTCTGGTGCATGAATATGAATTACAATTCCATGCTTCAGCAGGCTGTGCGTCCTTGAAGAGATTTTCTTTTACCTGAACCTCCTTATTTTTCAAATACATAACCATGCATGGAAACCATTATTGTAATATTCTCATTCATTGAATCAACATTCAAGACTTCCCTTCGACTGAGAAAAAGCAAGCTTTCAGATAGCCGCTTGCTGATAGAGGCAATTTACAGTCTAAAGCTGAAAATAAACATTATGACTGCTTTCGCTCCACGGCTTCAAAGATCTATACATTAAAGGTAATTTGCAATGTAAGGAGAGTTTCAGAAATGTAAAATAAGACCTCTGCATTAATTTCAGCGCATTAAAGATAACATTTTTTTTAAGGGATGGTTCATGCAAAAGTAATGCCGTATCATCCTCATATCATTCCAGACTTTTATCTTATTTCTTCAATAGAATATAAATTAAGTAGTTAAAAAGGATGTTCAAAACCATCATGTAGCAATTATTGAAGTTATCTACATCCATTGTTTGCAGTAATAAAGATAATAATGGTTGTAATCATAATTCTATGATTTAAGAGGTATTCTGAAGCCATACAATCATTTTTAATTGTTATTTTATTATATACTTTTTTATTTCGTTTGGCTTAGTCACACGTTTCATAGTTTATTTATAAAATGCTGTTATGATAATTATTTTTGCTTAATTACCTCCGGTCATCACTTTCATTATCATCTGCCAAATGTGTTTTGGCAGAATATTACACGCATATAAATGTGACAGATGTGGACATCATTTTTATTTGTGGGAAAACTATTCCTTTAGGAAGGTTACTAAATATTATTATTATCATTATTAACAATATTGATGATGATGATGATGATGATGATACACATTTGTTTGCTTGATATATTGATTGATTGGTTGGTTGATTGATTGAAGCAGGTTTATTGAATGTACTGTAATCAGAAGTAGACCATTTAGTTGTGAGGTTATACAATATAGTTTTGTGTGTAATAGAAGATATGCAATATAAAAATTCCCTTATAAATCTCACTGTGCGCATTTTTTACAAGATAAATAGTTTTGATTTAAGAACTACTGTATGGCAAATAAGCAAAATTATATGCTAATAATGACTTACAGGTAACTTTTACACAAATGCGTATGCTGTAGCTATTGGCGGACTTACGCCTTATTCACACGGGGTGTCAGCGTCAAAATTTCTCATTCACTTTGAATGGGTGATCTCGAGCATTGCCAAACTGAATTGTGGGTCCGTCGACTCTACTTCAGCAGCGTTGCTCACTGCAGAAATGGGGAATTTCTCTACTTTTCAAGTGCCAACTGGAGCGTCAGCCAATCAGATCGCTTTATGCAAATACCCCAGCTGAGACAGTATCAGATTGTGGACTTATTTCATTGGCTGACGCTGCTTTGACGATTGCGTTAGCCCCAACTTCAGACACACCCTCTGTCAAGCATTGACACTGAACAGACCCTCTCTTAACAAGGATGGCGAAGGTAGCTGCGTTTCATAGTTTGTCTTATTTATTATTGGGTGACAGAGCCCCTCACAGGGTGTGCCCTGCCACCCTGTAAAGGAAATTAATTTTGGCCACTTGTATCCGAGATCTTATCCTCTTGGTCATGACCCAAAGCTCATGACTAAAGGTGAGAGTAGGAACGTAGATTGAATGGTAAATCGAGAGCTTTGCCTTTCTGCTTCTGCCTTTACCACAACAGATCGGTACATCAGCCGCATTACTGATGCCGCTGCACCGATCCACCTGTCGATCTCACGTTCCACCCTTCCCTCACTCGTGAACAAAACTCCAAGATACTTGAACTCCTCCACCTGGGGTAAGGACTTTCCTCCAAGCTGGAGATTTTACAACATATGATAGAACATTTATAAAAGAGCTGCAGTATATGATTAACATAGGCTTCTTGGCATTGGTCGGGGCACTTATTCCCTGGTGCCTTAAGCGGCTGCTTACCTCACTTATTGGTTAAGTCCACCCCTGGCTAAAGCTTAATTATATTGAGGATTTTATTTAAAACATGTTTTGCTAATGTCTCATTTTGTTCTATTTGTTTCATAAATCAGTCAAAGATGTCAACTTATTTTTTCTTTTTTTTGTAAACCAAGAACATTTCTGAGATCTCGGCAGTTGCTTGATCATCCTTGTGAATTGCAGTGCTTATATAAATGTTAATATTGCAGGCGCGAGTGTGAGATGTGTGTGATGTGGTGAAGGCTGATGTGTGATTATGGCTGTGCAGAGTGAAGGGCTTCCCTGCTCAGAAATACAGCAATACATTCACACTCCTGTAATCCAGAAGCCACACATACGCTTTTCCTAATGTGCTTCAACCCCGCATAGTGAAATGGAGAAATATCGTAATAATCCACTTATCAGGAAAGAGCACATTCCGATAATCCTGCCTGCTAAAATGAGCTGCTGTTTTTTTTTTTTTTTTTTTTACTATGACTACGTTAGCTGTTGCCCTGAGTCATCCATGATGGGTGGAGAAAGTCGAGGTGTCTCTTTAAGAGCGTTCTGCTCCATGGAGTACAAGTTCAGCAGATTATGTCCACAAAGGCAGTTTTTTTCTTCACATGTCTCTGGGTTGATTTGTGTTTCTGCTCTGAAACTGTGTTTTTATGTGCCAGCAGGAGCTCAAATGAACTCTTACCAAGAATGTGAACAAATGCAAAAGTGCAAAATCATCATCATTTGAAAGGGGGTTAGGACTGCACAATATAGCGTTTCAGCATTAATGTTGCAATGTGATCATTCACAATAGTCACATCACAAGATATGCAATGTTATGTTGATCTTAAGGCTTGTACACACCGGGACGCTTTTCGTATGTGTTTATCTTCAGCATTTTTCAAGATGTTTTTCTGGATTCAAACCAAATCAATTTTCACTGCAGTCTAGCAGAAGAGTATGCAAAATCACTCCTTGACAATAGAAGACACTACACAACTTTAAGTTTCTGAGACCCCGTTGTGACACAGAAGAAGACAAAGTTAAAATGCTTGTTGTTAAAGTTACTTGTGATTCCAATAAGCATGGAAGGTTCAAGTAGCAGCTCTAGCAATGAAATGATTATTGTTCACCAGTGCAATAAGCAGCTCCACGTTCCTATCGCCTCTGGGCATCTTCTTCAATGTGTGCTTGCATTGACAGTGTTGCGCTTAAGCGCCTCCAAGTGCTGTTTACTGTAACTTCAGCAGCTCCGTGCATGTGAACAAAAGTGCCAATCTGATTGGTGGAGAAGGTTTTGACGCGGGGCGTCAAAACAAAAAAACAAACATGAGGCGTTTCTTTAAAAGGGTCGCTTTTCAATCTACCTTTTTGCACGTTGGTGTGCTCTAGGCACGGGACGATAACCGTTTTCAAGGTATACCGCGGTTTGGAGAAGTCAAGGTTTTCAAAAACTAAAATTTGTTTAGTCACGAGGCGTTAAACGTTGACGGATAACGCGAACAAAAAGCGTTCCATGTGCACGGGCCTTTACACTGAAAAAAATTCCACATTGAATTGCTAATAATTTATATGATCTCAATTTAAACACAAATTAGGTTGAACATTACTAAATTTTAGTTGTTAAGGCTCGTGCACACCGGGAAGCTTTTCGTTTGCGTTTATCATAAGCGTTTTTCAAGACGTTTTTTCAGATTCAAACCCAAGCGATTTCCACAGGCGTTGTGCAGAAAAGTATGCAAAATCACTCCTTGACGTTAGATAGCGCTACACAACTTTAAGCTCCTGACACACGCTTGTAACACAGAGAAAGAAGACAAAGTTGACACGCTTGTTGTTATGGATGGTTCAAATAGCAGCTTCAGCACTAGCGATGAAGAAATTATTATTGTTCACCAGTGCAATAAGCAGCTCCATGTTCATCACGCCTCTAGGCATTTTCTTCAATGTGCGCTCGCATTGACAGTGTTGCGCTTGAGCGCCTCCAAGTGCTGTTTAACTTCAGCAGCTCTGTGCACGTGAACAAAAGTGACAATTTGATTGGTGGGGAAGGTTTTGAGGCGGTGCGTCAAAACAAAAAAACGAGCATGTGGCGTTTTTTTTTAAATGACGATTTTGCGCCTGCTGTTTTGCGTGTTGGAGTGCACGATCACATTGACGCCCTTTATTTAGTCACGAGGCGTTAAACGTCAATGGAAAACGCGGGCAAATAACGTCTCGGTGTGCACGGGCCTTTAGTTTAATTTCAGTCCAAATAAATTGTTTGCAAGCACTTACCTTAAAAAATATAGTAAATCTAATAAATCAATTTTTCAGTCTATCATTTGCATGTGTTTTTGAGGCCTGTTACTGTATGAGATTTTTAAAGCATTGAGGCATGAGAAATTGCAATTTTAATAACGATTAATTTAATTGAATTTCTCAAAACAAATATTGTGTTCAAAGGGGAAAAACTGTTTTGTTTATTACTCAGACATTAAAATATAACATGTTTTAATCACAATACCGTGATACAGTGATATTTTTATCCAAGGTTACCATACCGTCAGAATCTTATATCGGCCCATGCCTATTCTGTACTGTATTTAGCTATGTTTATAGATAACTTTTAAGATTTTATGCAGATGCACTCCCACTACAGAATCATCCCAATCAATTTAAAATGATAAATTCTTTCAAAAAGAATCATCTGGTAAAATTGTATTAATATCACAATATTTATCAAAGAAAAACTAAATATTGCAATGTTACATTTTTCCAATTTCATGCAGCACTAATGGGGATAGGCACTTTTTTTTTTTTTTTTTTTTTTACAAATATGTTAGATTTTATATTTCAATATTATAGGTCATAAAATAATATTCATTAAAACATAGATTTAATTAAAATGACGCATTTGTTTTAAAATCAAACTTTTTTTTCATTTTGTTCATTATTCACAAAGCATATGCATAATGTCCAGTTTTTGTTGTTGTTGTTGTTGTGGAGAACCTTTAAAACGTGCTAATCTGCATGATCCACAGTGCCACTTTATGATTTTGTTGCAAGCTTAGTATACTGAAGTGTTTTTCATTACTTGAATATTACAATGAATATTCCACCATTTTTTGTGCACACCAATTTGAAGTGTGGTCATTAACTGTTTTTATTAAAGCTTTCGATCATCATCAAAAATGTCAATTCTGTTTTTAATTACACACCCTCATGTCATTACAATTGCCTTGAGTCGTTTATTCATCTTCGGAAAGTAAGGTATTTTAGCTGAAATCTGAGAGCTCCCTCATCCTCCATAGACTGATCCAGTTCAGAACCCAACATCAATGTCCTACCTAAAATCAACCAAATATCAACATCTAATGATGGTTACAGCTTGACGTTGTGCGGCCGTTACCACTATGACGTCTATCAGATGTTGGATTTTGGTTGCTATAACTGACGAATAAATGTCAGTATTTGATGTCAATATGATTTCGGTTTAAGATATTGGCCCGCTGTTGGATTTTGGTCACTTTCCAACACAAACTAACGTCAACCAAATATCAACTTCATTTGACATTGTTATTGGACATCAAACTAACGTTGTCCTTAGACACTGGCTAGACATAGTATTTTGGTCACCTGAAGTCATGACCTAAACCTAACCTAATATTAACATCTTATGATGTTGTGTTCCTGCTGGGAAAAACCTTGTCAAAACGTTCCATGTGACTTTAGTGGTTAGGTTAGATTATAATGTGTTAAAAAGTGCCATTTTGGGTGCTTGTACACAGTTCGATGTTTTAGGGGCGTGTTGCTTCACATGAAAATTTGTTTCGACTTCCCGCCCAACTTAACAAGCGGGCAGAGCCAAGAGCTCCCCTCTTTGTGTATGGCAACAGTCAGGCAGACAGAGAGAAGCAACATGAGTGAGAGCACCAGCATTCAGCTGTACATGTACCACTTGGACACAGACCAAGCAGAGGCTACAAAATCATTTGTGTCTTTGTATAGTTTTACAGCCAACTGTGTGCTAGTTTAAAGCTCCGAGCTTGTAGCCTACCGAGACTAATAACCAAGCACACTGAATTAATTTTGACTGAAGGGCATCACACACCATATGCTCCGCGACACAGCGCGCACATGACAGTTGAAAGTATCGCACACTTGTGGCGCCGGTGTGTGTCCCCTGATAGAAACTTATGTTTAGAATTCAGAAATGCATGCCGCTGCATGGCGCAACGCTGCGTGTCGCCGAGCGGCGCTTCTGGTGTACGACTTGCTTGAAGCTATAACTAAAGGGCGTCATACATTGGATGCGTCGCTCAGAGCCACGACACGGCACAACAGACGCGGACATTCGCATGTTATTTAAAATGAAACTATTCAGATAATGCTCTGTGGCGCGGCAGAAATAAAAACAGTGTCCTGAGCAGGGCCAGCACGTCCATAGAGGAGACCTAGGCAGCAGAATAGTGAGTGAACCCCCCGGTCCTCACTTTCATCCGTGACACCCACCCCCTCCTTCCCGGTCCTCACTTTCATCCGCGACATACACCCCCTCCCTCCCGGTCCTCACTTTCATCCGCGACACCGCGAAATGCATGGCGCTGCGCATCGTTAGTTTGTTATTTCCAATGGAGGGATGCGCACGTGAGGCAACGCACTCGCACTTTACAGCTGCACCTAGTTAAGACAAAGTGCTTAGAATGATTCTTTGCTTTTTTGTTAAGATGACAGGGAGCTTCTGTGACCGCGGGAAATGCAAACTGCTGAAGTTTAAGACAGACGCAATGAAAAGTACACATGTATGCAAACACTGGCACGGAGGAGATCGAGATAGATAACTTGGTGAATGTTGAGCCCAATGAGCCTTGCATCTAAAAATAGAGCAAGGGTGTTTCTTTGGTGACGTTGCTATGAATCACACGCTGAAAATGGCAGACGTGAAACAACATACTGAGGACATGGTAATGAGCACCTGTCAATCAATATTGATACTGGGTGTATTTATATCACCCCAATATGACGGTCTATACACTGTACCTACACATATGTCTGTCCAAACAGCTTGAAAAGTACTTTTTTTACCATAGGTGCCCTTTAAATCTTGCCCAAATATTTGGCACAAGTTTAACATTTTTTTTGCTTGAGTCGACAATTTCCATGAGAGGGAAAATCATCCCACAAATAAACTAGAGTATGTTTTTTTTGGGTTGTACAAAAGTGTTCTTGGAGCTTCGTATGATTACAGTTGAATCACTGAGGTCAAGGTTCTTGTAAGGAAGTTTCATTTTTTTGGATTTTTAACATCTCAAGACTTTGTCTATGGAGAATGCAGGAGCTTGTATTTTCTCTTGGCTCTGCAGGTCCTGTAAGTGATTTACTTATACAGTCTCTCTCTTGCATCTCCTCTACAGACCACCTCGGATGGCGTACTGAATAATCTCTACACACTGAATTAAGGTTATTATTGTTCTCAGCTTAGCTGCTTTTGTTGCTGGATTACTGACTCTGTGTGCAGTGCACTGGATTTCTCCATTGGGAGGCCAGTAAAACCTGTAATGCTGGGCTGATTCAGTGTTGAAGTCGGATCACACTTAATCTAAATGTCATCTATATTACAGGAAGAGTGTGGCTTTTTGATCAATAAGGCTACTTACTGAGGATTTGACCCTGTTTAGTGTCTTTACAGTCTGTATCAGTGTGAAGAAAAGATATGCTGTTTGTTGAATTATTAATGGAAGGCATAAATGTATATTGAGGCGACTGGAAGAAAGGATATGGTGCTTTAAAAGAGCCAGTCACCTTATATGGAAAATCTTTTTTAGACACTATTTTAAATGTTCAAGTAGTTGACAGAGGAAATAATTTCCATTAAGTTGAACTATAATATTTGATGCTTAAATAAAAATGTTTTTAAAAGGATAGATTTGGAAATGTTGACATCGTTTACTCACCCTTGACTTGTTTAGCACAAGATACTTTGAGGAAAACCTGGAAAAATTTAACCATTGATTTCCATAGTATTTGTTTTTCCGACGATGAGAGTCAATGCTTACAGGTTTTCGACCTTCTTCCAAATATCTTCTTTTATGTTCAACAGAAGAAAGAATATTCTAAAGTTTTGGAACCCCTCGAGGGTGAATAAATGGTGAGTAAATACAAAATAATAATAATTATTGTCTGAGATTTTCCTTTGAATGTGTTCAAGTATACCATGTGGATATAAAAAAGGCAAATGCACTAAAAACAATGACTAAATCTTTGTCTACATTGAAAACAGAAAAAAGTTAATTGGTTAACTCTTAATTAAAATTATATTTACTGGGAAAAAAGAATTATTTAGATTAGATTAGATTCAACTTTATTGTCATTACACATGTACAAGCACAGGGAAACGAAATGCAGTTATTTAGTTATTTTAATTATTTAGGATAGTTGTTAAACATTTGCTTAATGAACTGTATTAAAATCAATATTCATTCATTCATTTTCATTCAGCTTAGTCGCTTTATTCATCAGGGGTTGCTACAGCGAAATGAACCACCAACTTATCCAGCATATACTTTTACACAGCGGATGCCCTTCCAGCTGCAACCCAGTGCTGGGAAACATTCATGCTGACTCATTCACACACATACACTACAGCCAATTTGTTTATTACCTATATAAACAATTTATATACCTATAGCGTATGTCTTTGACTGTGGGGGAAACCGGAGCGCCTGGAGGCAACCCACGCCAACACAGGGAGAACATACAAAACTCCACACAGAAATGCCAACTGGCCCAGTCGGGACTCGCACCTGCGACCTTCTTGCTGTGAGGTGACAGTGCGAACCACTGAGCCACCGCGTCGCCCACAAAGTTCAACATACAAAAGTGAATTTTCAGCATTTATTCTGGTCTTTATATAGCAACACAGACTGAAAATTTAACCAGATGTGGAGGGAATTAGTAGTTTTTATTAATATGTAGTCTATTAGTCTCCTGAAATCCTGTACAGGTCCTTTGGTGAAGCTTTACTGAGTTAAATATGACTTTTGGCAGTTTGGAAAAGTCAAAAATTTTAAAACCGTCAAACTTTTCTGCTATACCTTTCCTAAGGTACGAGTACGATTTTTTATTTACATTTTTTTTGCTTTGTTTTTTAGGACAACAGTATCTCCAGCAGAAAAGGTATCCAAAGATGCTGTTTATGTTGTAAATAAATCTGTGTTTTTGAAACAAATGAAGACAGCAGAATTCCTTTGAATTATTTAGCCTGACATGTTTACTGCTCCAAAATATTTTAAATGTTTCCCAAATTAAAATATCTTCTGTTCAAAAGGGAAAAGCTATTGTTTTTTTTACCCAGACATTTAAAAATAATAACTTTTAGAGCAGAAATCAAAATATCATGAAACCGTGATATTTATATCCAAGGTTATCATACCGTCAGAATTTTATACCGGCCCATGTCTATTGCATAATCCCTAACAGTAATTTTTTATGACAAATTTTACAGCGTTATTTTATTTTATTTTTCATTTTATTTTATATTTTAATTTATTTATTTATTTATTTATTTATTTATTTATTTATTTATTTATTTATTTATTTATTTATTTATTTGCATGTGTATTTCCTTGATCAAGTTTCTGTATTTGTACACATTATACTGAAAATAGTCACCCAGAGGCATTACTAAGATGTGAGTGACTTGCTCTAAAAAAGACTTTGTTATTGTGTGTGTGAGTGTATTGCTGCGTGGAGTGATTTGATTCACACTGACGGGTTATGACCTTGTAAACTGGCCTGTAGTCAGAAATCACATGGAAACACAGACACACATCCACTAACTGGTGTGAACTCAGGTCACCACTGCTAAGCTGTTTTCTTTAGATCATCTTCATATGTAGAGATGCACTGATCATCTGGACAGAAGTGAGAAATCCTAACTGTAACTTTTATTTCTTCATTCATTCTATCTCAGATCCAGACTTCAATTCAAACTGCACCACAATCCTTTTATAGTACAAAGTGTGTAAAGAAGCATTAAGAGAGGATGGAGAAACTGATTTTCTGCACGCATTTACTTCAACAAATTAAACTAATATTGACTTTTGTTCATTTCATACTTCTGCAAATCCACAGCAGTACAGTAGACCAATCAGAAGAGCTTGGTGGCGGAGCAACCATTGCAAGTTTCTGTTTACAGGCACACTGTAAACTTGCATTATGAGTGCTAGATATCTGCTCTGTCGACTTTTGATGTTGAAAATTAAACTCTACAGTTTAACAACATGACTTATTGACACTTTCAGTAGTTTGAAATAATATAATATATAAGAAATAATATATGGAGAAATAAGTCTGTAAAATAACAGAAAATGTGCTGGCAGTTTATTACAAGGCTGTTGTACCATAATATACAACCCCAACCAGACAATACATCACTTTAAACTATTAAAATGTTAATAAAAGCACCATTTTCAAACTTTTCAAGGTTAAAAGGTTAAAAGGTTACAGAGTTTCCTGTGATTTTGGGTGACTTTAACTGCAGTTCGGCAGTTTCACCTTCTCCTATGGACGTTTCATTTATGCCCCCGTGACAAACTGGGGTATTAGACGCAAATAAGGAGTAAGGATTAGTGAGAGTGTTATGGAATTTAATCAATAATTTTAAATCACGCCGAATGTTAAGAAAAAACTTCTGCATTCCAGTGTGTGTGCGTGTGTGCATGTGTGCGTGTGTGTGTGCGCATGTGTGCGTGCGTGCGTGTGTGAGAGCGCTTGCGTGTGAGCGTGCGGTAGGCATGGGCCGGTATTCGATTTTGACGGTATGATAACCTTGGATAAAAATATCACGGTTTCAAGTAGGGGTGAAATGAATCAATGTTGATCCGTGATCTGTACGGATCACAACTCATGGTTCGGAATGCACATGACCCGCGGATTAATAATATATTTTGAACTTGTTGGTTAATCCAACGTTTAAAACCATTGCAGAGAGATCGCCTCCAAAAGTTGTGGTGGGACCAGGGCTTAATTTGTGCTGGAACACTCTGGATCCGGCACCTCTGAAATCCGATCCGGCACCTCATTTTACTGATCCCCCTCCTCAACCGCTCTCCTACCCGTCTGCTGTTCACTTTCACCTTCTTCCGCGACTCCCCAACCGTTTAATGAAACATGATGCTGGTGAATTTTTGATGCTGGTAAAAGCAATTATATTGTGTATAATTTGAGCCAACAGATGACGACAAACAACCATCAAAATGATGTAACTGAATAGGTTTTCAAAAATAATACACCTACAGTATAATAAAACATGAAGTTGTATGTGTGAATTGTTAAATCATTAATTGAAGATAAATATGATCTGTTGTACAAGATGTTAGATTTCTATATTTAGCATTATCAGCAACAGTAGCAAAGATCATATTTCATATTGAATACTTTTCTTTTTTTAGCTGGTTCCTTCTTGATTTTTATTTTTATTAACATTACAGGTTCGAAGTTCTGTTTGTTAAACATTCCGTTCTGTTTGCAGTAACATTTTGATATAAATGAAAAGCAAATTACATTTGTCTCCTCACTTTTTTGCTGATCTGAAAAATGGGCCGATCCGTGACAAAAAAAACGTAGTGTGATCCGAACTGCAGATTTGTAATTCATTACACCACTAGTTTCACAGTATCATGGTATTGTGATTACTGCTCTAAATTATATTATTTTTAAATGTCTGGGTAAAAAACTTAAATTCCCCTTTGAAAACAATTTATTTAATTTTTTGAAAGATTTAAAATATAGTAAACTTGTCAGGCTAAATAATTCAAATGAATCCTTGACTTCTGCTGTCTTCATTAGTTTCAAAAACATAGATATTTGAAGATACTGTTGTCCTAAAAAAAATCGTGCACATACCTTAGGAACGGTATTACAGAAATTTGGCGGTTTTAAAACCTTGAATTTTCCAAACCGTGGTATACCTTGAAAACGGTTATCGTCCCATGCCTAGCGCGCGGTCCTTTACTGACAGCCGCGTGTGTGGATCTTGTGGGAAAAAATATGGCGAAAAGTCCTACATGATGATAATAGTTTGATTGCGGTGTTTACTTCAATAATGCCACTAATATATGCATACTCCACGTCTTAATTCTATTTCTGTTTAGTTCAGTTATGACTTCAGTCGGATTAAGGTCATCAAAAATCGCTTTTTGGAGGTTATCTAGGCCTACAGTTCAAAATTCATGTTTAACTGAATAAACAGTTAGTAAACACAGGTACATCTTATTAAACATCAATTATTTTCATCACCAATTATCATAGTAGAACAGTTTCTCAAGCAGTTTGTGATGCGTTTTGGAAACAGGAGATGAGCCCCTGGTCTAATGCACCACCTGGCTTGAGAAACCCGTTCTCAAAGACGTACTTTTAGTCCTTATTTGGGTAGCACACATATTCTGAATGCCTTTGGCAGAGCTTAAATGTGCCATTTTAATCTAGATTAATTACAAGAATACAGTGAGATTAATCTAGATTAAAAAAAATTATCTATGCCCACCTATAAAATAAAATATGGTTATATTCAAATAAACAGTTGAAGTCAGAATTATTAAACCTTATTATTTATTAGCCCTATATTGCTAAAGGGGGGGTAATAATGACCTTAAAATGGTTTAAAAATTTTTTAACTGCTTTTATGCTAACTGAAATAAAACAAATAAGACTTTCTCCAAATGAAAAAAAATATTATAGGAAATACTGTGAAAAATGTCTTGCTCTTTTAAACATCATTAGGGAAATATAAAAAAAAAACAAAAAAAAAAACAGGAGGGCTAATAATTGTGACCTCAAATATGTACTTTATAATGAATGACATTATGTATATATTTTGCATTTGTTTAGTAAATAATGTCTTTTTCTTTTCAGGCCACTTGAATAATCAAGATTATTGCATTACTGTTCATATATTGTGGGCAACAGCAATCTGTCGGTTTACTGGTTTTTGTCTGTATATCTATAGACCATAATCGAGCAGCTGAGTCAGATTGCAATGAGAGAATATTGCAGCTAATTGAAAGCGGTTACACATTGAAGAGTGTTTTCTGGAAACAGCCCTGAGCCAGACAGAGGCAAAGAGCGGAGAAAGAGAGCCTCGCTGCACAACAATCAAGCCTCTCAGTCAAATCAGACATTTTGAGCTCTTTGGAGAATTAAGGTATTTGAAAGCCAAAGGAAAAAAAAAAGTTTATTTGCACTTTTGAAGGAGTCTTGGGGCCGTTTATGCTGCTGATGGACAGGATGGGAAAAGCTTGCTTGTGCTTTGATGTTTGAAGAGAATTGTGTAAATTGTGTGGATTGTGTGAGTGTTGGTTAACGATTACTGGTTCTCACAACGTGGAGGGGATTATATAGGGTTTGATGATTATGTGGGATGCCATTCAAATTTATATGCATTATATACGGCTTGGAAGCATGATTTCAGGTTTTAGTTCATGTGGAATCATCTGAAATGGCATTTAGATGATTAAAATTTTTTTTATTTGGGTTTATTTGTAATTGCATGCCACTACATGTAAAAGCCAGTACAGTTTTCTTATTTATGGAGCGTTCTAATTTAGTATTTTTTTATTTTATTAAATTTTATTTTTTATTTTTTTATTTTATTTCTGTGTGGAGTTTGCATGTTCTTCCCGTGTTCATGTGGGTTTCCTCCGGGTGCTCCCGTTTCTCCCATAGTCCAAAGACATGCACTATAGGTGAATTGAATAAACTAAATTGGCCTTAGTGTATGAGTGAGTGTGTATGTGAGCGTCTATGGGTGCTTCCCAGTACTGGGTTGCAGCTGGAAGAGCATTTGCTGCATAAAACATATGCTGGAGTAGTTGGCGATTCATTGAATGAATGAAATTCTAAATTACAGTTACAAGTGAATAATAAATACACACCAATTAATAGGGTTGAAACGGATCACTGTTGATCCGTGATCCGTACAGATCACAACTCATGGTTCGGAACGCACGTGACCCGCGGAATAATAATTTATTTTGAACTTGTCGGTTAATACAACATTTATAACCATTGCAGAGAGATCGCCTACCGCGTCATTCAAATCTTGTGCATGAAAGCATTTTGGCTTCCCTGTAAGATATAATGATAACGGGAAAAGTTGTGGTGGGACCTACCTAAATGCTTTTTTAGGCTATTAATTTAAGGTGTTTTCTGTCACTGCTTGTTTAGCCTGCATTAATGCATTCAGTGTAAAGCTGCACTATTTAACATTAAAAGATCGTGATCTAAGTTCAAAACTCGTGCAACATGAACGATAAATGATAATGATTTGCATATGTTTATTAATCCTTCAAAGCGCTGCATTCAAATCTGCATCAAGAGAGAATTAGTTTTTACACTTTTTCAGTGAGTTACAAACAATTAAATAACACAGAAGTGCTGGAAGAACAGTTTTTAGTTCAGATATAAAGACTGATGTTTATGGTAAAGATTAAAATCACTGTTAAATGAAACATGAAGTTGGTGTATTTTTGACGCTGGTAAAAGCAAATACATTGTGTAACCAACAACCATCAAAATTATGTCACTGAATACGATTTCAAAAATAATACACCTACAGTATAATAAAACATGAAGTTTTATGTGTGAATTGATGAATCATTAATTGAAGATAAATATGATCTGTTGTACAAGATGTTAGATTTCTATATTTAGCATTATTAGCAACAGTAGCAAAGATCATATTTCATATTGGATACTTTTCTTTTTTAGCTGGTTCTTTCTTGATTTTTATTTTTATTAACATTACAGGTTCTAAGTTCTGTTTGTTAAAAGCAATGTTTTTTTGCAGTAACATTTTGATATAAATGGAAAGCAAATGACATTTGTCTCCTCACTTTTTTGCTGATTTGAAAAATGGGCCGATCCGTGACAAAAAAAACATAGTGTGAGCCGAACTGCAGATTTGTGATCCGTTACACCACTACAAATTAAGTTACAAAGTCACATACACACACAACAATAAAATAAAATCATACATTCAATAGAATTATTACAGTTACAGAACGACAATTAAGTGATTCCTTATTCATCTCTTAGCCTGTTAAAGGTTCATGAAACCCCCCTCTTTCAGTTCAAGTCTACCTCAATTTTTACAAAAAAAAAATGCTTCATGATGTGCGTGGAGCGCTGTTAGCAGAGGGAGGAGTGAGCGTGTCCGGCAGAGCAGGGGAAAAAGAAGGGAGTGAACAACTGTCAGTCGGCCGACAAAATGAGACACAAACTGTGAGTAGAGCCATGATTTTAAAGTTTACAAAGTTAAAATGCTAAGAAATAAACAGTAATTTACTGCCCTGCAACCTTATTCGGAATTTCATAACCACAATTTGTTATATCATCATAAAGATAATCATGTTTATATAAACACTATAAATGATTAGGACTTCACTCCTCCTCAATCCCTGGGTCTGAATGCAGACATGGTGCAGCAGGTCTCTTGCCCTATCTATTTCAACCATTAGCCGGTAATCTGGAGGATTTTAAACATATGGTGAACACAGCAGCACGGATAGGCAATGTGTCTGAATGGTAACAACTCAACTGATAAAAGACAATCAGTTCTCCAGACAAAAATGCCCTGACAGAATCGTGAGAAAAACAAGCAATAAAGCCCTTGGAGCATGGAAACAAACACATACGACCCTTGCTGTGCACGGACGCTGTCTTACCCAGTCATTGGGTATCACAGTTTGGCAGGTCTGCCTTTTTTTTGGAAAGCATGTGCTCTCATGAATAATTAAGAAGCAAAGTCTTCTCGTAAGATAAGAAAACTCTGCTATGAATAATAATGAGAAACCGGCATGTCATCTCTGGACAGCCAGATTGGCGCTACATCACAGATTTTAATCTCGTTCCAAAAATGATTTTAAACCATGAAGATGAAATTATCCCATTTCCCCACAGTTAAAGCTAACAGGTGCTAACTTGTCTTTATTTATGCTCAACGCACACAAATCTGTTAAAATCTTAGTACTTTAGGTTTTTTTTTTAACTTGTTGGGATCATTTACAGTTTTAACCCAAAGAATGACCAGTCTGTCAGATGAAGGAAAGCCCGAGTCAGAGGTTCAAATAAATAAATATAGTTTACTGAAGATAGTTTGCAGTTTCATCAGCAGAAGCCAGCTACAACACTCGCAATGAGTTCCTAGGCCGCTCTGCTCACAAATCAATAACGATTATACTCTCACATAACGTCATTATCTGCGTCATACATATAGGTGTTCTAACCTGATTGGTTAAAACACAGATAGACTTAGAAAATTACTACGTGGGTGCAAGCATGCAATTCTAAACAATATCTTAAGCATAAATGTCAGACATCCACTAGACCAGGGCTATTCAATTGGCGGGTTGCGGGCCGAACCCGGACCCTGAGGCAATTTGTTCCGGCCCTCCAAATACTGTGACCAAGACATCAAAAATAAATTTAGTTCAGTCGAAAAACGGCCGCTATAGTTATGAAGTGACGTGTGCTTGTTTATTACAGCATGAGCTGCAGAAGCTGTGCAGAGCGTGAGTCACCTGACAAGTGGTGTGGGCAGCCGAAAATATTTGGATATGTTTGTAGAAAAGGCCTTTTGTACTATGCATTAATATTGTCAATAGGGATGCAACGATTAGCTGATTTCACTATTAACTGCGCTTTAATTTGTCACATATAATCGTAAATGCTTCTCTAAGCCACATTTCTGTTGCACGGAACAAAACAAAACTGCTGCAATTAAATGCCAAGTTGCCAACTGTGCCCTAGTTTAAAGTTCCAAGTATGTACACTGAGGCTAACACGTCCGCACACCGGATTAACTATAGCAGCGGCCGTTCCCATATCATGTCTTTTCCGCTTGCAAGTTTGTTGTTTCTAATGTAAGAATACATGACATGTGTGCACAACCTTGCGTATTTCCGGGCGTGCGCAGTAGAAAACATCTCACGGTGAGAGTTCTGCGTGCTTTTCAGTGCAGTGTAAACAAAAGATATGTTAGACGAATTATCATTAAAATGATTATATATGCATGAACACAGATGGCAACAACAGTTCAACTTAATAGCTACTTACCTAATATAAAGCTTGAATTTACATTAGACGGGATAACCGTGAAACCATGATTATTCTTCAGACTATATAATCGTTCAACCAAAATCTATAATTGTTGCCTAATTGTTATGCAGTTCAAAAAATAACATATAAATGTGCCTGAATGTAGAAGAAGCCTACTTCAGCAATGCACTGCTTTTGTTGTGCTCTGAAATACAACATTTGAATGTTTGTATAAAAAAAAAAAGAGTCTATTGTACAATGCACTGATATTCAAAATACACTATATTAACATTTTAATGTAGACAAAGCCACAGTGAGTGTCTTAAGGAGCAAAAATACAACATATGGGCTCTTATATTGCTGTTGTGTTATTACTCATATAGCAAGTCATATCTCTCCGGCCCTTCGTTTGGGATGCTTTTCATAAACAGGCCCCCATGACAAACTAATTGAATAGCCCTGCACTAGACTGTTTAGAGCTGACTCCAGACCTGTGAAAAGGATCTACAATCAAATAGAGCACACACACTTAAAGTACAATCCGTTTCTTACCCAAGGCTGAGTGTACTCTCAGCCGTCTGTATTAAAACTGGTTAAAAACCGGTATAATCTACATTGACAGTTAAATTCTCACCACACAAGGTCTATCTTGAATGAAAAGTAGAATCACTTTAAAAGAATTAACCGTAAGAATAGCAAAATCACTTAAGACATTTTAGATAGTATTAACTCATAGAAATAACAATAGAAACAATAGAAGTTGTTTCTAGTCCTCAGTCCTTCATTTCCACTCAAGGTCTCCGTGACCTCTGACCTAGTTTGGTGACTCCTGAAAATAGTTTTAAAGAAACAGGCAAATGCACTGAACATTCTTACATAAAGCAGTGTATTTAGCTTATTCATTAGTTGAAATCATTTCAAAGTTAAATACTCATTCAAATAATCAAATAATCATATTTAATAAAAATAATGAGAAGCAGGGTGATAAGAAAAAGGATAAACGTTGATCCATGCTGAGATGAACTGGAAGGTATAAATCTGAATCCTACAAACTTAATAGAGGATATTTTTTTAATACCCCTAATCCTATTTTACTAAAAAAGTACTTAATTTTTGTTTTAGTTCATATTTAAATTGTATTTTTTTCATGCAGGCAGTAGGTCTTATTTAAAAGCCCTAAACTACAGTACAGTGATAATGTACTGAGACACATAATTCCAACGCCAAAACAATGACAAAAAATACTAAAACGACTGTAACTTCATTTAAAATAAAAATTGATTTTTATTTATTTATTTGTATGAATTTTTAACATTTCAAATACTTCTAAAACAAAGTAAGATTAAATTTTACAGTATTAAAAAGTAGACTATTTGTCATTCATGTACATCACTTAAGAACACATTTTACTATCATTGCTATGAGCTGCAACATCCTTTAAGCAAGACTTTCACACACTCACAGCTGCTATAATGTTAGTAATAATATCAAATGTCATGTTTTCAGCATGAAATACAGATGGATCATATGTTATGCAGTGTGACATGTCTCTGTTGTGGATTTGCGTCCTTCAGACCTGCTTTGACAGACAGATCTCATCTTGTCGCCGCCCTCAGCTCTGTCCTGCTGACCCAATGGCTCTTTCTTCTCACCTCCAGGGT
The DNA here is from genome assembly GCA_903798205.1 of Danio tinwini. Lineage (NCBI taxonomy): Eukaryota > Metazoa > Chordata > Actinopteri > Cypriniformes > Danionidae > Danio > Danio tinwini. The sequence goes on from CAIGQZ010032545.1 coordinate 3,262,140, forward strand.
GAACGTGGACTTTTAAATGTGCCATATCCTTGCCAGCAGCCAAAGTTAGTCTCATAGACATGGTGTCTTTGAGGGCATGTGACCTGAAATCACCTCCCCTGTCATCTTCTGTCTTGAATATGCCATGCTTTCTCTCTCAAATCAGTCACTTTTTTTTGTCTTGGAGGCCTCTGTGCTGCATGCTTTTCTTACTTCGAGTTTTTGTCTTATTTTTAATTCTTAAATCAAGGAGTTTTTTTAAACAAGTAAAAAATATTGCTTAATTTTCATAGATAATAAGTTTTTGGATATTCTACACTACCTGGCAAAAGTATTGTCGTCGATCCTGATTGTAAGAGCAACAAATAATAAACTGGCAGAAGGTAGATTTTTCCGATAAATCATCTGTACTGCAGAAGACTTGTTGGAACCCGCATGTACCCAAGATTCTAATAGAAATCAGTCAAGTTTGGTGAAGGAAAAATCATGGTTTCAAAGGAATCATCTGCAGAGTGGATGGCAACATCAACAGCCTGAGGTATCAAGACATTCGTGCTGCCCATTGCATTACAAAACACAGCAGAGGGCGAATTCTCCAGCAGGATAGCACTCCTTCTCATACTTTAGCCTCCACATTAATGTTCCTGAAAGATGAGAAGGTCAAGGTGCTCCATGATTGGCCAGCCCAGTCACCAGACATGAACATTATTGAGCATGTCTGGGTTAAGATGGAGGAGGCATTAAAGATGAATCCAAAGAATCTTGATGAACTCCGGGAGTCCTGCAAGAACACTTTATTTGCCATTCCAGATGACTTAATACATTATTTGAGTCATTGTGGTGTATGGAGGTGTGTGGATGCAGTCCTCCAAGCTCATAGGAGTCATACACAATATTAAATCTTTTTCCTCTGCACCATGACTTTATATTCTATACTGTACATTATTTCCATTAAGTGACAAGACTTTTGTCTAATTAGGACCTTGTTTTCCTAATTAAATAATTAAAAATCAAGACATGATCATATTTTGTTTTGGTAAAATAAGCGTAATCTAGAGGCCTTTGCTTTTAATATTAGCCACTTCTGATACCAAATGATCAACAAAATATTTGTTGTTTCTAAAACTTGCATAGGCAAGACTTTTGTCAGGTAGTGTATGGGATCAAAGTCTCGCCAAATGTATTTCGGTCGCATATCGAAAAATAATAAGCGTAAATCAAAAAATTGACATTGCGTGTAAAAGAATAATGTGCAAAAGCAAAAACTAAACACAGAATAAGAAACATTGAGGTCACATACTGAAAGATAATGAGCATAAATCAAAAATTGAAATGCATTTAGAATTACATTGCCCGAACCTGCAACCTGAAAAAAAAATCTTTGAAAAAATAAATCATGTTTGAGTGTTTTGTGTGCTTATGGTCTTTTTCCCTTTGCACTTGTTTCCACATTCTGTGCTTGCATTTCAAAAACATGCAAATTGAGTTTCATTTAAATCACAGGCGGGCTTCTGCGTCATTATTGGTCCACTAGTCGAGATTGACAGTTTCTCCTCTAGCCAGTCAGACGAAGGGGGAGGAGTTGACGTCACTCCAATGCAACTCCTGGCTGCTCAGTTTGGCAGGCAGAGATGCATTTGTTCCAGAAGTTTCAGATAATACAGACACCTGTCAATGATCTCAGGGGATTCATATAAATATTTTATAGATTTACACTGTAACTAACTTATTATTTCTCGATCCACGGATATGATACATTTGGATTTTGATCCCATAATATTGTTCATTGAGTCCATATGCTCTCATTTCAGCCTTGCATCTGAACCAGTTGCTTGTGTTTATAGTGTTCTAATTTGGTGAAGATCATTCGTGGTTGGTTATTGTTGTTTTGTGATCGGATTTGGTAAACTTTGTATGGTTTTGGGTGGTAATTTGAGTTGTTTTGTTATGAAGTTTTTTATGACAGATTTTTCATGGCCCTCTGGAGTTTTCTCTGGGATTTCTGAGAATACTAGATTTTCCCTCATAATGCGTGCTTGCAAGTCCAGGATATTTTCTTTAATTGTTTTGCTTTTGGCGACATCGGAAGTGAGCTGTGTGGTAAGTGCAAACTGAATCCTTTAAAAAGTTATTTTCCTTGGTGAGAGTGTCAATCGCAGGGGTGCACAAACTCGGTCCTGGAGGGTCCAGTGTCCAGCAGAGTTTAGTTCCAACCCCAATTAGACACACCTGAACCTTTTGGAAATTGGGCACCGCTGGTCTATTTGTTCTGGTCTCAATTCTAAGCTGTCTCATAGTTTCTAAATTGTTTGTGCATGACTTCAATGAGTGTGATCCTTGTATTGAGTCCAGAAAGTTTATATTCAACATGGTGGTTTAGGTGATAAAGATGGTGTTGTATTCGGACTGGAAAGTGAATCAGATGGGGTCTCTTGGAGTTAGGAGTGGGGTTTCCTTTACCTTTTTTTATTGATCTGGTGTGTCCCTATTTTGGTGCAGCAGAGTGTGTTTTAATGTGCGTTGATGTATCCTTTAAGAGGATTCAGCTTGTACACTCTCAGAAATAAAGGTATGCGAGCTGTCACTGGGGTGGTACCTTTTCAAAAGGTACACATTTGTTCCTTAAGGGTCCATATTGGTACCTCAATAGTATATATTAGTAGCAAAAAAAATTTAGAGGAACACTTTAGTACTTTTTAGGTACTAATATGTACCCTTGAGGTATTAATTTGAACTTTTTAGTTGCAGTGACAGCTCGCGTACTTTTATTTCTGAGAGTGTATGATGTTGTAGTCCAGTTTAGAGCGGATGAAAACACAGAGTGAAGAGTGGAAATATGAAAAAAAAGAAGTGAGAAAAAGTTTATATATGTTAGACTTTTAGATGAAGTTTAGATGCTTTGTTTTCTGTTTAAGCAGAAGGAAGCTATCACCTCAGATCTCACACCAAGTGTTGTGGGGTCTCGCGTCAGGAGCTATTCACACAGAATGCGTTTTTCCTTTTAAATCCCCTACTTTTCTATTGTTTTTAGATGCCATGTCATGTAGCACTGCTCATCACTGGCAGTCCCATAGCAATAGAGATCAAAAGTACTTGGGGTTGGGGTTTAGTTGCACGTTTCTGTTTACAGGCACTGTACGTTTCGAAATGGTCTGAAAAAAAAACCTGTGAAATTATCCAGTGTTTATGTATCTATGTTTGCACTTGGTGAGGAGTGGTTTACTGATGACCCTCGCGACCAATCACAGTCAAATCTGTTAAGCATGTGAACACAATGGCCAATCATCGCTGTTTCAGAATGACCTCAACAGCGCTCAAATGTTAGCAGGAAATGATTGTACCGATTGGTACCCAACTCGATACTTCTGACAACCCAATTCCTACCGTAAAAAAAAAATGGTGACCCTATAATTGAATTCTGAACCAAACTGTTTAAAGTCTGTATTGTTGGACACCTAATCTATTGACGTGTTTATAAAATTGAAAACACGGAAAGTCAAAGTTGTTTCATGTACTCTTGGGGGCCCCCTGGTGGCCACAGAGCCCTAAGCAGCCACTTAGTTCGCTTTTGCTTTTTGCCAGCTTTGCCTATTGTGTAAAGCGCTGTATAGAAATAAACATTACCTGACTTGACTACAGTTTATTGATTGTTCAATGCCAAAGGCGATTCTGAACTTTTTTTTTTTTTCACTAATCATGTTTCCAGCAATCTGAGGCCCTTCTCTGACAGGCTCTCTGGCTTCAGCACAGTTGAACATTTATGCTAATGCAGTCAGGCCTCCGTGAAAACCACAGGCTGCTAAAATGTCCTCTATGTACTTACACAGTGAAATTAGGGATGTCATTTAACTGAGAGAGAGAAAAGTGAATGTTTAAAATTTAAAAATGAAATTTGGAAACGTGAAATATTTAAATCAAACAAAACAAAAAGATTGTAAAGTTCTTTACAGAGTGCTGGAAGGGCTCAAGCTTGACTTCAGAGTGCTGTAAGCCATTTTATATTCTTTAACAGTAAAGTAAGCTAAGCATGAGCTTGTGTAAATTGGGTCTTTTAATCAATTTAATAAAAAAGTATGACTAAATGATTGATTTTGACGCATTCACAGCTGACTTGAAATATATTTTTGAGAATTGCAAAATAAAAATGTTGAGAAATCTATATTTGGTCTCTGTATTTGGGTCAATAATAAAAATGATGTCATTTATGTATTAGTTTTTTTGCTAAATTTATGATTTATGAATAATTATGTATTTTAGTCCAATATTTGCGGTTAATTCTGTAAATCACTGATTATATTTTCCCAATTTACAGTAAAAATATTGTCTTTTTTGCATAAAATCACAATTGGCAAAATCACAAAACATTTCCATGTTTTTAGACCAATTGATTTAATTTTTTGACAAAACAATATAAATGTTATTAAAGAAATGTTTGGTTTCTGTAAATAGGTCGATAATGAAAGTGATTTTAATTTTAATTATATTTACACAATGCAAAAAAAAAAATCTATAAATTTATATATATTTTTGCAAAAGCAATAAATTAAAAATAAAATAAAGTAATTTTTATATGTATAGTGTATTTTTTATAATTTGGAAGTAGAAATGTAGGCCCAATCCCAACTTTACCCTTTAGCCCTTGCCCTTCCCCTTACCCCTAGTTTCATGTGCAGGGGTAGGGGTGTCCCAATTCTCTGTAGCTTGAAGGTGTAGGGCTAAGGGGAAGGGCTAGATACCCCTTACAATGGAGATTTTTCAGGACCACACTTGAAACGGGGTAAGACAATTTCCCAAAATACACCAGCCACAACGGCAGCAGCTGCACCCGGAAGTAAAGTGAGACACAAATTAGTAACTTTTTTTTGTAATTTTTTTGTCAACATTCATGTTTTACCGTCATGCTCTAATAACAAAACAAAAAAAATAAAAACAGCTAAATTTTACTATCTATAATCTCTAATTATAACTTCTGTACAGACGAAACCCACACCAACATAGGAAGAACATGCAACCTCCACACAGAAATGCCAACTGACCCAGCCGGGGCTCGAACCAGCAACCTTCTTTCTGTGAAGTGACCCACTGCACCACCGTGTCAACCCTAACGGCATTGATATTTAAAAAATATTATTATTATTTTTTTTTATGTTAATGCAACAAAAAAGGTTTACTATATTTATGAAAAATGCCAGATATGTTGCTGTAATATCATTAGTCTTTGATAACTTGGTTCTGTTAATTATCTTAAAAGATAACAGAACCTAAAGGGATAAAGGAAACCGATGCAAGTCTGAGATGAGGCTAATGGGTGGATTAGAGAAGTCATGTTTGACCGAATGTTTCATTGATTTTTGAACATATATTGTATCTGCTGTGTGTTTTTGTGAACACACGTGTGTGAGTGCAGGGGCAGATTTAGTGATTTTGAAGGCCTCAAATCAATCTAAGCAATACCAGCCATGGGTTCTTCGGTCCTTATGCACCTTTTTTATTTGTTTGTTTGTTTGTTTATTACATTTTCACTCAGTCTTTCTTTCTCCAATCAATTCTGGATATAATATTTACATAAAGTGTTTGTTAGACCCTCAATGTAAAATATGATAGAAAACTGATATATACAGTTTCTGGAAATGTATAGATATTTATTGGGGGGCCCCATATCTTGGGGGCCCTAAGCGGCCACTTACAGGTTTATGGGTTAAGTCCGCCACGTGTGTTGAGGAGATGAATTAGACACTGAGCAAAGTCAGGTTATGATCTGTGTTCTGGGTCGTGGCATTAAAGTATCACTTTCCTCCAGGCTTTGGGCCAACACTAACTCTTTCCCAAGTTTGTCATCTCTCTCTTCTCTGAATGATGAATGAATCAGACATACTAAACCAACAAACAGCCAAAAAAAAAACCATTATTCCAGTGCTTTGCTGCGGTGTTATTCTTCATTTTCACCTTGCTTTTGCTTCCTTGTAGTCTGCAGGTTTCTTAATCTTTCTTACTTGTGTAGCTTAGCTCACACCACACAGCTGTGCGTGTTTTTTGTGTGAAGTTGTGTTGTTGTTTTTCTTGTGTAGTAGTGTACAGTACAATTAAAAAATGTTTGTTCAAGATACTTACTTGAGCTGAAACAACACAGTTCTTGAGTTTTTTGGTGGGACAACTTACTTATTTTTTATGTTTAATCTGCTTAAATTTGTAAAAACTAATTTGTTAACTTAATTCCTTCATGTTGACACGACACAAATCGATTGTGTGGAACCCAGCATTTTTTTAATAGTGTACAACTAGGGCTGGACAATATTGAAAAAATTTATATCACAATATATTTCTTAATTTTGCATGATACGATATAATTCCTATATCGATATGGACAATATTAAAAAGTCAGGAAAGAACTGGCAAGAACGCACAAAATGAATGTCTGTACCCACAAATGTCTGCAAAATGAATTTGCAAAGTCTATAATTACATCCAGGCTCTCATAACTAAAAAAAAAAAACAGTACAAAAAATGAATGTTTACTTTTTATTTGTATTTAGCTTTTACAAACAAGAAATGTGAAATAAACTATCAAATAAATAAAACTCTCAGACTCATAGCTATATATAAGCTGAGGGTTCTGTCTATTTAAATGTGTGTATAATTACCTAATTAAAGGTTTAACATAAAATATTTCTTATATATTTTATAGTCTATTTATATTGACTAATATTTTATATTATTTTATATAACACATTTTCATTATTTAACAGATTTAATACCTCTATTAATCACATTCTGTTTATTTCATCAGCTTTGCAATAATATGATTCCTGATAAATATGTTTGTGAATTTTATTTTGTACGTTTGCGCGAGTGCTCTATGCCAGCATGCAGCGAGTTGATGTGTATAATGTTAGTGTTAATTTAGGTGTTTATGCGAGGATCGGATATGCAAGGATCAAGTTTATATGTACGTGCGTGTGTATGTGGGTGTATGCATGCATCAAGTTTATATGTATATGCACAATTTTATACATGTTTTGAACATTCAATTGTATAGGTGTATATGCATGTCACATATTTATGTATGTGTTGATAAGCGAAGTTTGATTTTAATCTTACACGGCGCCTCAGCATTGGTTTGCTTCATTGCCTTCTCTTCTGACACCGCATGTTTCGGTGTCGGGGAGGTTGGCTTAAACTTTTATGATGCCTCATCTTCTCACTCTCAGTATGGTTTATAGGGTAAAACAGATTTGATGTGTTCCTGCTGCTAGTCTCCACCACTCTCCTGCACATTTTGCAGAGCACCGAAACTATACGATTATCGGAACTTAAAAAGCCGAACCACTTCTACACCACTGCATTAGTCTTTCCTCTCTTATCAACTATTTCATCTGCATTCGTACTTGCGGAAGCTTGTTCATTCATATCTGTATTCAGGGCACTTATTTTGTAGCTAAAACTTTCTGCGACGGTTACGGAGCTTAACCAACTGCTGAGTGCCGGCAGCACGTGTCTGTGATGTATGTCATCACGCAAGTGACATCACGTTCTTTCTGAGAGCTAAGCACTGAATGTCATTCAGCGACAAATGATAATATATATGATATTATACACACACACACACACACACACACACACACACACATATATATATATATATTTGCAAAGTCATATCGAAATACCGGAAATGAGTTTAAATCTTATATCACCGTTATTGAAAAAAAATCTTCTGCGATAAATATTGATATTGAATTATTGTCCAGCCCTATGTACAACCAAATAGATAATGACTTAAGCTAATAACACCATAGCATACTTTTACACCAACATTTAGAAAGTTCACAGTTTGCAGTTGCATTACTTTTTTTTTCTCATATATTCAAAACAGACATTTTTTTTTAAGATAGCATATTTTATATTCTAATAAACACTTACATTTGTTCATTGGATCTTGTACGTCATTTTTAAAAGAGTATACATTTTTTTTTCACTATTCATATAACACATGCAGGCTTTTTTGTCAGCATCTTCCCTGCTTTTTCTCTCTTTTTCGCCAAATATATTGCTGTTTTTTTATATCTTTATTGAATTTACACTTTGCACTCAGATAATACAAGAGTAAAAAAACAAAATAAAATAAAAAACTCAGTATTTTACAGCAATATTTATGACCTCTCTTTTTGTTTATTAATCAATACATTTCCAACTCCACCACATTTTAAGGACAATTTGAAAGATCCCCAATCTCCCTCCGAGATTTTGGCCTTATCATGCCCCTGGCACAATGCAAGGTGCGCCACAATTGTTGTTTGCTAGTTTCAGCTTGACACAGTTGTCGTTTTGATGTTTTTCACCACGCTGTTTAAATAGCAAATGCATTTGCGCTTATATGTGTTAAGGCACATTGCTGGCGTGTTGCTATTTTGAGAAACTAAAATAGACTGCACAGTAGACGAGCTGAGAGGAGGTCTAAAGTCCAGCGCATAGCACGTTAGTTGTGCGCCTCACTTAAACATTGCTTAATACACACAGGATGTACAGCAATACACAAATATCATTACAAATGAAAAAGAATTAAAGGATTAAAATGTTACAAAAAGTATTACTTTCTACATAAATATAAAAACCACTGCCTCTATGCCTTCACCACGGGGGTCTTTTTTAGTTTATTCATGACAATTTGCTTTTGTATAATGTTATTATTAGTGGTAGTATTATTTATTATATGCATATTTATATTTGTTTTATTAAAAACAAGCTTAGATTTACCCACCTGTCAAGTTTTGGACCATATGGGCCATAGCATGTGTATTTGGAAATAACTATTTTTTTTTACCACACTTAGTTATTACTGTGTATTTATTCCTTTGCTGGAAATTAGAATTGAATTTAGAAAAAGTTTAAAACAAATCTTTGCGCTTAACAAATGAAATTAATATGTAGGCTAATGGATGTCTGTGCGTACAACACGTTTCCTTATCGACGGAAGAGAGTAAAAGTGAAAGTAAAGAATAAGGAGGCTGTTTAACTGTTTTCTCTCTAGTGAAGCGATGAGTTATTTGACTTACAAAGTCCGCCATGTAAATAGCAAATGCGCTATGGCGCGACTCATAAAAGGAATGGGAGATGAGACTCTGATTGGTTTATTCTCAAAACACACCCATAAGTCATTAAGAGAATAAGCTCAACCCTGCTAGACCATGCGCCGTGGCAGAGCAAAAGTTAGCAAAAGTTGATTCTGACACCCATACGGAGGTAAGTGGTCAGCTGGTAAGTACGAAAATAAACGGCATTAAACCGCCCTGTAGCGTTCGTTTTTAAGACGAAATCCAGCCATACGTACTTCTGGATGCATAATTTGTGATCTCCAGAAATGTGTATATACTGTAGGGCTACATTTTTAGAATGAACCTATGTTGTGATTATTGTTGTATTGCCCAATTTTTTCATTAGTTTTTTTACAGCCAAAAGTGTAAATGTACAGTACAACGAAACACACTGTATTCAGCTTTTTTCTTTCATTATAAAGTATATTTATTTACCACCAAAGCTGCTGCTTTCTCTTAGGAAAGGTTGTGTTAACATTTTTTTTTGTGCCACTTTTGAGTTACAGCAAAGCCTAATTTATCGATTTGATTTATTAGTCATAAAGAAACACTTCAAAACAAACGAATACAGCTGCCAAATTAAACTTGATTAAACTATGGCCCATTTCTCAAACTTCTCTTTTTGAGCACTGAGAGACAGTCTGTCTCATAAATAAAGAAAAGGACATCAAACTGTTTAGACCCCTGAATTACAATTACTCTTCCTCTCCTTGTATGTATGTTGCGGTAGGATGATTTGTGGTGTTCCTTTATTCCTGATTGGTTTGTCAAACTCTTGTTTTTTTTTCGGAGCTACTTTACTGCTGCCACTTCTCTGTATTGGTACTCAAACACAACAGAATATCAAACATGTTTTGTTTCTTCAGTGATATAAAAACATTTTTAGCTGCAGACTCCCACACACAGATGTTTCTAACAGTTGGAGCTGACCAGAGAGAGAGTGGATAAATGAATAATCATGAAATCATAGAGGAATGGTCACATTTTTGCTATTTGAGAACAATTAGTGCTTTCAAATGAAGATATTGTGTGAATAAGCTTGCTGTGAAGATGAGTTTTGTTTCTCAGACATATATGCTCCTTTAATATGTTGCCACTTTACTTCAACATAATACTTAATTATCAAAAACAGAAATGTAATTGTTTGTTATATAATTAGAGGCTCATCAAAATGTACATGATGACTACGCATAGATAAACATCTTACTTTTCTTTAACAACTACTGCTTTAACAACTGTTAATCACCAAATAATGGACATATATTGATATTTGTGAGCAATTAGTGGTGCTTGCAAAGATTAGCTGTAGCCTCAAATCCCTAAAACATGAATTTAATTTGCTAAAACAAATAGGCTTCAGTTTGACTTACAAATATTAGAAAGATGAATTTTTTATTAGAGAGTGCACTTAAAGACAATATGAAAAAACAAATAATGAAGAAAAAAACTGATATAATTGATCAGATACGAAAAATCTAAAATTAAAATATCCCGTTTCCATACTATATGTACCTCAAACTATAATATGAAGAACATTTTCCTTTGAGTTTCTGGAGGCCTTGAAGTTTTGACATGCTCTGACATTTGTGATTTTTTTCAGTTGCTTATCAACATTTAAATGGCTCCAATAATACAATAATATGTTAGCAACATATATGTACATTATTGAGGTTTTTGAGAGAATTATTTATGCATGTTAGTCACTGAAATAACTCCATGAAACGGACAGAATATTTGACTTTTAAGAACTAGCCTACAGTTTTTGTTTCAAAATTGTGACTGATCTTGTTTACTTATACTTAGAATATTATTATTATTATTATTTTATTTATTTATGATTTTTTTTTACTTATTTGAAAAACAAACAACTAAATCTACAAAATGAGTTTAAACGTTCAAGATACCCTTGAGTACTTTTTTTGAGATTTTAAAAGATTTTTGTGTGTTGAGCATCAGTTAAGACATTATTAGCACCTGTCATCTTTAATTGTGGGGAAAACTGGATAATTTTGAGCATTTGTCAGCTAGTTTCATCTTCGGGGTTTAAAATAGTTTTGGGGCTAGATCAAAATCGGGGACATAGCGCGCATCTGCTTAGTGGATTGATGACATGTTAGAGTCTCATTATTCATTTTCTTATTCTATGAGAAGACTGCTTAATTATTCATAAGAGCACATGATTTCCAATGGCAAGGCAGACCTGCCAAGCTGTGAGACCCAATGACTGTGTAAGACAGTGTCCGCGGGTCGTGTGTGTTTGATTTCATGATTCACAGGGTTTATTGCATGTTTTTCCCCCCGATGCTCTCGGAGCTGATACAGCAAAGCTGTTGGTTTGTAGCAAGCATTTTTTGTCAGGAGAGCTGTACGAGAATTGGAGAATGGTGGACTTTTATCAGTTGAGTTTGTTACCATTCAGACACATGGCTTATATCTATGCTGCTGTGTTCACCTATGTTTAAAATCCTCCAGTTTACCGGCAGGTTTAATAGTTGGAATAGATAGGGCAAGAGACCATTTGCACTGCTATCCACTGTATCTGATTTTAGATCTGGGGATTGAGGAGGAAGAAGTCCTCCTCATTTATACTGTTTATATAAACACAATTATATTTATGATGATATTGTATGAGATTACAGAGATTGTGGTTATGTGTATGTACAGTATATGAAATAACGAATAACAAATGTAGCAGGGCATTAAATTACGTAAATTACGTATACTTTGTAAACTTTAAAATCCTCACAGTTTGTGTCTCATTTTGTGAGCCAACTGACAGTTGTTTGCTCCCCTCTTTTTCCTCTGCTCTGCCAGCCATGCCCACTCCTCCCTCTGCTCACAGCTCTTCACGCCCATCATGAAGCATTTTAAAAAAAAAAAATTCTGAGGTAGACTTAAACTGAAAAAGGGGGGTTTCGTGACTCTTTAACAACTCTGGGTTTCAGAGTAAGTTTTGGTTAGACAAAACCAAACAATTACAACCTGGTTATTATCAGATTATGTCTATTTGCACAATCTTTTTGTCTAATCTAAGGGTTAGATTAAGACATACTATTATCAGAAATATAATGCATTTTAATGCATTTACAAGGCAGATAAGTAAACACTGCTGATGCAAAGAAAGTTTGATAAGACAACGTAAAGCAAATACAATTTTATGAATGCAAATCAATCAACTGACTTTTATGAGGTTCTCCAACAGCTACAGTCATTTTATTAGCTTTATATAATAAAGCAAATAAATGTGTGGAGATTTACTTTTTTTTTTCAAATTTAAAGCCATTATTAATGGGCAATTTTTTTAAGCCAATGTTAATTGACAATTAAACAATATTTGAATGTTGTTTAAGTCAGAATTATTAGCCCTCCAAATTTGTATTAATAATAATAATTATTAATAATAACTAATTTCTAATAACTGTTGTCTTTTATCTTTGCCATGATGACAGTACATAATATTTTACCGGATATTTTTTTTAAGATACTATACAGCTTCAAGTGCAATTTAAAGGCTTAACTAGGTTAATTAGGTTAAGTAGGCAGGTTACGGCAATTAAGTAAATCATTGTATAACAATGGTTTGTTCTGTAGACAATCAAAATATATATATTTAATATGAGGACTAATAGTATTGACCTTAACATTTCTCTAGAAGAACAAAATATTCTAGGAAATACTGTAAAAAAAATCATTGCTCTATTAAATCATATATTATAAATCATATTAAATCTGTATCTGCATACATATTCATTTTTATAATATATCTAATATTCAAATATAAGTATAATTCATATAATATAAATGAATTATTAGCAACAAAATATAATTTTGATTTAAAAACACATTATAGCATTGATTTGAAGCAGCAAAGACAATCAGGGACTGTGAGTGGCTTTATTGCATTAAATATATAGCACTTTACTTACAGCTGATTGGTTCAGTTTGGGTTTGTGGCGTCTACTCTTTGACCCAGAATAAAGTCTGTTCTGGGGCCATGTAGTTACACAAGCCAAGTAGTTACCATGGCAACAAAACCTGGTCAAAACCAACCCGCCCCTGTGAGCCTAAAAACTCAGTGTTTGCTCAAACTAAAGGCAAACTTACCCGAGTAAAAACCCAAACCAATTTTGAGCAACTGTCCCCTGCAAGTAGATATTATGATTCAGGCTTTTAAAAGGCACCTATTATGCCCCTTTTTGCAAGATGTAAATAAGTCTCAGATGTCCCTCGAGCGTGTATGTAAATTATTATCTCGAAATACCCCACAAATAATATTTATATCTCTATGAAACTTGTAGGCTTTGAACCCAATTGTGCCATTTTGGTGGCTGTTGCTTTAAATTCAAATGAGATTGTGCTCTTTCAAAAGAGGGCAGGGCTGTAAATGCCTATGTGTCAGCATAATGGCAGACTCAAAAACAAATCTAACGTCCTATGCAAATGAGAGAGTGATAGTCACTAATGAGCAGGACTTTTCTCCTCTGAAAACAAAGGGAGAATGTTAATCAAAGTGTTTCTGCAGACTGTTTTTATCAAGTGTGATTATAAAAAATAAAATTAATAACTTTTTACCATTAGAAACAGGTTTCATTCATAGACTGTTGCCACAAAATTGTTTTAAACCCCTTTAAAAGTGATTTTTGCATAAAAGGTCCTTTTAAAAGCACTGTTGTTGTGTGAATAAACAATAAAGATTTCAGTTCTACAGAGAGTGCAGAATTATTAGGCAAGTTGTATTTTTGAGGATTAATTTTATTATTGAACAACAACCATGTTCTCAATAAACCCAAAAAACTCATTAATATCAAAGCTGAATATTATTTTTGGAAATAGTTTTTAGTTTGTTTTTAGTTTTAGCTATTTTAGGAGGATATCTGTGTGTGCAGGTCACTATTACTGTGCATAATTATTAGGCAACTTAACAAAAAACAAATATATACCCATTTCAATTGTTTATTTTCACCAGTGAAATCAATATAACATCTCAACATTCACAAATACACATTTCTGACATTCAAAAACAAAACAAAAACAAATCAGTGAACAATATAGCCACCTTTCTTTGCAAAGACACTCAAAAGCCTGCTATCCATGGATTCTGTCAGTGTTTTGATCTGTTCACCATCAACACTGTTTTCCCTCCCTGTAAATCTCACATTTAATGATGGACCTCTCTATGGGGTTAAGATCAGGTGAACAAGGAGGCCATCTCATTAGTTTTTCTTCTTTTAGACCCTTTCTTGCCAGCCACGCTGTGGAGTACTTGGACACGTTTGATGAAGCATAGTCCTGCATGAAAATCATGTTTTTCTTGAAGGATGCAGACTTCTTCCTGTACCACTGCTTGAAGGTGTCTTCTAGAAACTGGCAGTAGGACTGGGAGTTGAGCTTGACTCCATCCTCAATCCAAAAAGGCCCCACAAGCTCATCTTTGATGATACCAGCCCAAACCAGTACTCCACCTCCACCTTGCTGGCGTCTGAGTCGGACTGGAGCTCTCTGCCCTTTACCGATCCAGCCACGGGCCCATCCATCTGGCCCATCAAGATATCTTGAGATATTTCTTGGCCCAGTCTTGACGTTTCAGCTTGTGTGTCTTGTTCAGTGGTGGTTGTTTTTCAGCCTTTCTTACCTTGGCCATGTCTCTGAGTATTGCACACCTTGTGCTTTTGGGCACTCCAGTGATGTTGCAGCTCTGAAATATGGCTGGTGGCAAGTGGCATCTTGGCAGCTGCACGCTTGACTTTTCTTAGTTCATGGGCAGTTATTTTGCGCCTTGGTTTTTCCACACGCTTCTTGTGACTGTTGACTATTTTGAATGAAATGCTTGATTGTTCGATGATCACGCTTCAGAAGCTTGGCAATTTTAAGAGTGCTGCATCCCTCTGCAAGATATCTCATTTTTTTTTTGACTTTTCGGAGCTTGTCAAGTCCTTCTTTTGACCCATTTTGTCAATGGAAAGGAAGTTGCCTAATAATTATGCACACCTGATATATAGGGTGTTGATGTCATTAGACCACACCCCTTCTCATTACAGAGATGCACATCACCTAATATGCTTAATTGGTAGTAGGCTTTCAAGCCTATACAGCTTGGAGTAAGACAACATGCATAAAGAGGATGATGTGGTCAAAATACTCATTTGCCTAATAATTCTGCACTCCCTGTACTGTTGTTCTCAATAGGAAAACAAAAGTTTCACAATAATCCTTTGTACAAATGTTTCAAAAATAAAACTATTACTGCTTTTGAAATTACTTTTCAACTAATGTAACCAAGGCCAATGATATTAGCCTAATTTTGCCAAAACGGAACCTGATGAAGAAATCTTCCTCCATCGTCTTTTATTTCCCACTAAATGTTTTGCGTCACCTAAATATGTCAAATTACTGTGCTCAAATGTGCTGCGATGCAAATATTCCCTTGGAGGTTAGTCTGAAATAATAATGATATAGTCTATAATATATAGTCTATAATGATAGTCTATAATGTCTATAGTCTATAATAATAATATAGTCTACTTAAAAAAAAACATTGAATGTTCTAGATAAGGTTGTAATATAAGAAACAACTTATAATCCCAGTTGAAGACTCAAATCCCTGTTATTTTCCAGCCTTTCTCTTGTTGTATATCCACCTGTCAAGGACTCCATGCTGTCTTCAAGCAGAGAAAAGTAAAGGAATGCATTTAATCCATTAAAACGTGAGTAGAAAAGTATCTCTCTGGACTCACACACACACACACACACACACACACACACACACACACACACACACACACACACACACACACACACACCCAACACACACACCTAACACACACACACACACACACACACACACACACACACACACACACACACAGAGTAACACGGTCATGCTCATTGTAATTAGCACCCGTTGAGTAATGGGCTGATTCAGCCTGGAGGTGTTGTGCCAAATCAGCACTCAGATAAGTTTCAGCTCCTTCAGGAACGTCTGTTTGTAATGGCTTGCCAACCGAAACACACACACACACAAGCCTTGATCTTGCCCTTTAGTACTGCTGAAAATGTAATGATTCTGTTGATGCTTATTGTGTGTGTGTGTGTGTGTGTGTGTGTGTGCGCCAATGGACCATATCCATAAAGACAGCACTTAAGGATGCAGAATATATATTAGCTTTACAACAGGAACAGATCAGAGCAACCAAAACCCAACTTAAAGTGCGCTGTCAGTAAAACCCCAAGCTCTTGATCTCGAGTTGCCTGTATCTCTAGAATAAACAGAGAGAGAGAGAGAGTGTGTGTGTGTGTGTGAGGGCTTTGCATAACTTGCTAGGGCTGTCATTTAATTGAGTGTGATTAATTATTTTTTTAAATAAAAAAGCATGGTTACAAAATGAACTTAATTAATCATGCCATCTGACCCATGCAAGCCATTCAAGCTTGAAGTACCACCAACATTTTAAAAAATATTGCAGACTGCCTACTGTGTACAGCACCTATACACCTATAATCTACCTTTAAACTTTTTTTTTATTGACTACACAAAGTCAAATTACACTAGGGGTGTAACGGATCACGGTTGATCCCTGCTTTGTATGAATTGCAACCCATGGTTTGTAACACACATGACCCACGGATATTTTTTTTTCAAACTTGTAGATTAATCCTAAATTTGTAATGATCACAGAGAGACTGTCATTCAAATCACATGTATAAAAGCATTTAGACTTTTATGTAAAATATATGATGTTGGAAGACGATGTGGTGGGTTTCTAAGATTATTAAATGTGTTTTCTGACACTACTTGTTTAGCCTGCATTAATGCATTGAGTGTAAGCATCACGATTATTTATTACAAGATCTGGATCTCAGCACCCACACAACATAAATTATAAATTATGGTGATTTGCATAAGTTTATTAATCCTTCAAATCACATTCATATCTGTGTTTGAAAAACACAAAAAATAAAGAGAGTTATGACTATACTAACAGTCAAATAACACAGAAGTACTGTGATAACAGTTTATAGTAAACCACAGGTGTTTATGGTAAAGATTAAAATCACTGTCATATTCATTTAACTTGACGTTCAAAAATGAAAGTTGTAGGCAGCAATTACATTATTCAACCAATAGGTGGCGACAACCAGCCATAAATACAGCAATGAAACATGACGTTTTAGGAGTGAATAACTGAATCATTTATTGAAAATGAGACTAAAAATAAATGTGGGTTGAACAAATTATGATGTTGTATATTATACTAGATTAGATTTATACATATAGCGTTATCAGCAACGGTATAGTAACTGTGGATTTTTCACAGTATTGACTGTTACAATTTATTTTTATTCAGCTGATTATTTCTTCATTTTATTTTTTAATAAAATGACATGTTCTCAGTTCTGTTTGTTAAAGTCAAAAGTTTCTTGCAGTACTGTTTTTGTAATAAACGGACAGCAACTTACATTTGTCTCCTCCCTTTTTTGGTTGTTCAGAAAAATGTTCCAATCTATGACTAAAAAACAATAAGGTGATCTGAACCGTGAGATTTGTGATCCGTTACACCATTAAGCACTATACTATAGAAACTCATTTTCACACGCAATTAATAATAATAATGACAATAATAATAGTAATAGTAAATAATATTAATAATGCTATTTTTTGTTACAAAAATAAGATTTCTCTCAGTTTCTCAGAAAAAAAAATAAATGGATTTTTAGGATGTTTGAACTCAATTACATTTGTATAAATTTGCAGTTGTGAAAGAAAAAAAACTGATGTGAATTCAAATTTCTAAAAAAAGTCAGAATTGCAAGATGTACATTTTTTGTACAATTGTCTGAGTTTTGAGGCGTGCAGTGCAGAACTTTTAGAACGAATGTAAGACCTGAAAGGAATTACCTGGCATTCTGTGCACAAAGTCAGAATTAAAAGGGTATTGTGAATTTGAGGACAAGTGTCAGAATTTTGAAGTGAGAACAAATGACAGAATTTCGAGGGATAAAATTTAGAATTGCGAGAATGAGTCACAGAATTGTGATATATTTAGAATTCTGAGAATTATTATTAGAGTTGTGGTGTAAATTTAGAATTTTTAGAATTCTTAGATGAATGTTAAAATAGTATTTTTTTTTTATCCAAGCCAAATGTCACAATGTGAGGTGTAAATTTAGAGTTCTTGAATAATTGTGGTGTGTAAATGTAGAATTCGAAGAAGTTTGTCAGAATTGTGGTGTAATATTTAGAATTCTGAGATGAATGGCAGATTTGCGAGGTGTAAATTCAGAATTCGCAGAACAAATGACAGAATTGCAAGGTATAAAATGTGAAATTTAGAAAATAAATGGCAGAATTCTCAGGTGTAAATTTAGAATTCAGAGAACAAATGTCTGTATTTTGAGGTATAACATTTAGAATTATAACAAGATTGTCATAATTGTGAATTCCGGAGAACATGTGTTGGAATTGTGGTGCAAAATTTAAAATTCTGAGAATGTCAGAAATGTAAGATGTAAAATTTATAACTGTGAGAATCAATGTCATAACTGTGAGACATACAATTTTGAATTCCAAGTCCAAATGTCAGAATTGTGAGGGGGAAATTTTGGGTTCTGAGAACAAATGTCAGATTTTAGCTAAATATTTAGAATTCTGAGGTGAAATTTTGAATTCCAAGGCCAAATGACAGAATTGTGAGGTGTAAATGTAAAATTCTGTGAACAAATATTCTAATTGTGGTGTAAAATAAAGAATTCTGAGAATGAATGTCAGAATTGTGATGTAATATTTAGAATTCTGAGATAAAATTTTGAATTCCGAGCTCAAAGGTCAAATTTCAAGGTGTAAATGTAGAATTCTGAGAACAAATATTCTAATTTGGGTGTACAATTTTGAATTCCGAGAATGAACGCCAGATTTATGGTGTGATATTTATAATTATGAATAATTTTGAGTTTTGAGCCCAGATGTCAGAATTACGGGATGTAAATTTACAGTTACGAATGTTTGAATTCTGGTGTAATATTAAAATTCCGAAAAGTTTGTAAGAATTGTGAGGTGTAAATGTAGAACTCTGAGAACAAATATTGGAATTGTGGTGTGAAATATAAGTTGAGAATGACTGTC
Organism: Danio tinwini; assembly: GCA_903798205.1. Taxonomy (NCBI): domain Eukaryota; kingdom Metazoa; phylum Chordata; class Actinopteri; order Cypriniformes; family Danionidae; genus Danio; species Danio tinwini. The sequence goes on from CAIGQZ010032545.1 coordinate 3,281,328, forward strand.
AGAATTGCAAGGTGTTAATTTTGAATTCTGAGAACTAAAGTCAGAATTGTAAAGCGTAAAATTCTGAATTCCTTGGCCAAATGTCAGCATTGTAAGGAGTAAAATTCTGAATTCCCTGCCCAAATGTCAGAATTGTGAGGTATGAGTTTAGAACAGATACTCCCACTGAATGCTGATATTCAATTAACTGCCGTTGTTTATTCTGCATGCAGTATAATTGATTTGATTACACATTCTCCTCTACTGACAGCCCTAGAACTGACGCTTCACTTTGTTTAGTTTGGCGAAAACAAAGAAATGTGGTTTGCGTCTGTGTGCGCTCGAGGTGTGAACAGGTACATGTGTGTCTCTCTCTCTATAATTGCGTTTGTGTTTCAGTGCTTTGTTGACTGAGTAAATGTCCTTCAGATGTTGGATTGGCAGCTGCGTCCTTGTGACAGTAAGGACATGTTAATCCTTTGTGCGGCGACAGAAATTGAGATTCCTCTCTTCGCTGTTTGTTTGTCTTTGATATTCTCTGTGAGTTCAGCTCATTTGCAAGCTTTGAAGAAGCATCATCTATGTTGACGTCCAGACAGTCAGAGACCACGTATGGCTCTATAAATAAAACAAGCCACTGTGTTTAGATCACTTTTTGAATAACCATACAGATGTAGAGCGTGGTAATTACATTCTTTACTCAATCCCTCTTTCATATGTTTTTTATTTGATGAATTCTTAATAGTGAGTCATCAAGATTGAGAAAGATTTGCTGGGAAAATAGGCAAGGAAGGCAGCAAAATAAGTGTTTCCATCCTAAAAATGTAGGTTTTTTTATGCCAACATATTTCTTCTGTTTCAGTTTAAAGGGATATTTCACCCCAAAATTAAAATTACGGCATAATTTGCTATCCCTTTACTTGTTTACAGCCTGTTTAAGTTTCCTTTGAAGAACGCTAGGATCTTTTTACCACCGACTTCCATAGCAGGAACTATAAATGTACTATATTTACAATAAATTACTGTAGTATATTTATATGTGGGTGACTAACAACTGAAAATTCATCTCAAGTCTCATCAAAAAATCAAAACATTGGCTGTGTCCGAAACCGCCTACTACTCAGTAAATACTGCATTTGAATTTAAACGTACTACTCAGCCATTAGAAAAGTACGTTCTATACAGTATGTATGTAAGAATTATGAATGGAATTTGGATGTATTACATCTGCCATTTTGTCATGGTCATGTGACCTACCTGTGTCAGTTGCGTCGCTTCACTCCCTTTCATAAATTCTCTTGCGGAGCATCATGGGATAGCGCAGCATGCATGGGATGTGCACTTCAGAATCTCGCCGGAAGTAGTAAGTCATCCGGGTACTTCTTGCATACTGATTTTCTAATTCTATGAATTCGGACATACTACTCTGCTCACATACTGATTTTAGCGTACTGTATAGTATGGAAGTATGCGGTTTCGGACGCAGCCATTATGTTTCCTGTTTGTTCAAACTACTTTTTTAAAGGGGTGGTCCACTCGATATTTAAATTTTGGTTCATGTGTAATTTAGCTGCATGAACATAAACAGCATCTCTAAATGTACCTTTAAAGTTCAATGCAAAGGGAGACATTGGCTTTTACAAAAAAAATGAAGTTTGGAAACCACAAAAATATACATCCGGGTTAATGAGATCATAAACACTTTAGGTTACTCGCACTGTAATATTATAGCAGAGAAAGTTAAAATGCTGTCCAAATGCTGCTTTTTCCACAGAGCTTGTTCTGTTTTTGTATTTGGGCTTCCAAAGGACAAAGAAAGTGCTGACAATTTAATTTTAATTATATTCCAGAGAGCTACAGAAAAGATCTCGGGGTGCTTTCACACCTAGACTTTTGTTTTCTTAACCTGGCGCATTTCTCCAGTTAGCAGGGTTCGTTTGGCATATGTGAATCCAGCAATCGTGCTCGGATCCACGCCAAAACAATCAGTCTGAGGTCGCCTGAAGGAGGTGATCTCGGCTCAATTGAAACAAACTCTGGAACGGATCGATTGTAGTGAGAAAGCAATACAATCCGAACCAGGCTATATCACAGTGTTTTATGGATATGTAATAGGCATATATGGCAATATGAAGAAAAAAATATGAGTGGGGAGGGATGTCATTCCTACCGGTAAGTGTGCATTCCATGTCAAATACGAAAGTGAAAGCATGTTACGTATTAATGAGAGCTGTTTATCCGTTAGGAAAATTGATTGAACAGCAGTCTTGGTTTATCTGTTATTTCTCTCTATAATGTAAAGCCTATAATGCATAAGGCAACTGCTATGTATGAGAAAGTTTAATCTCTGATTTATATTTGGTGATGACGTCTGTGGGTGTTTCAAAATGAAAGCGCAGCTTTACGCTTATAATGCCTTATTGATCATCATCATAAATTAAAATAAGGATGTATGACAGCTGAGCAGGACTCAAAATAAACCATGAGACTCAAATATAATCAAAATAAACCATGAAACTCTGTGAGGAGAGTTTACTCGCACATGGCTTGTGCTTTTGGTCCATTTAGAAACTTTGCAGTGTGAAAGCGAACCGCACCAAGAACAAAGAGCAACATTGTAACAATTTTAATCCCTGTTTCGGAACAAGAAATTTATCCACAGGTGTGAAAGCACCCTAAAACCTTTAGCAATTGACAAAGGACAGCTTGTAGAATCTCCCCCAGTTCAGCGCTGGATTCGGCTAAAACTCCTTAAAGCAGCTCCAAACATAATAGACAAAGCTGTGGATTGTGAACCACAACCTGTAAGTATTTTTAGTTGTTAAAACTGATCAATTACATGCACAGTTTCTAGCGTTAACGGTATGTTGTAGCAAGGACGTAAACAAGGATGTAAACAACGGGAAATGCTGTTTGGCACCGTTAACAGTTTAGCTATAAATTCATATTTATCAATCAAACCCCTGTAAACACACACAATCAGCACATGCATTGTCTCTTTATGCACACGCTTTCCCTGCATTCAGCATCTCAAATAACGAACTTGAAAAAGATATGTGAACCTTTCATATTACTTACACATGCTTATAACCCAAATGCTCAAACTGATATGGCTAATAGCTACACTGACTGACAGTGTTTACACAACAGCTAAGCATGTGCTAGTAGAGGTGTGACACTTTTCCTGGTGATGTGGAGCTGATCCGTGAATCACAGCACATTATGTTAGCTGACCAATCAGAGCCTCTTGAGGGCGGGCTTTAGAAGGAACTAGGAAATATGACTATGACTGTGTATAGCTGTATATAATCAAAGTAAGATATATGAAAAAATAATGTATTTTTTTTAAGGCTGTCAATATTAGCGCGTTAACGCACGTGATTAATTTGAAATATTTAACGCGTAAAAAAAAATTAACGCATTTATCGCAGTTGCAGTTTTTTTTTTTTCATTTCCTGTTGTGGTCGACGTGTGTTCACCTCCTCACCTCCTCACTTTCATCCGCGACACCCACCCCCTCACTCCCGATCCTAACTTTTAACCGCAAACCGGTAAGTTTCTATTTCACTTTCGGGTTGAGGGCGACGTGATTAACTTTTGTAAAGCGTCTGCTTCACGTTGATGTGTCAGAATCCTTGATTGAGAAATAAAGTCATACTTTAAAACGCTTAGTTTAAGCAAATTTGATTCGATCAAAGGGAGTGTGCTGCTCTCTCTCTCTCACTCTCTCTCTCTGTGTGTGTGTGTGTGTGTGTGTGTGTGTGTGTGTGTGTGTGTGTGTGTGTGTGTGTGTGTGTGTGTGTGTGTGTGTGTTGTCCCCGATAATGTCAATAGACTGGTCTGTCTTAGCAACTGGTTAAATCGTCACCTTAGAATTATAAGGTTCTGTCTGACATTTTTGTAAAAATTGAGTTATTGACATTCTTATTAAATGACAACTTATTTACATTATGGGATGTTTTTTTTATAAGTTGTTTACATTTTAAGACCTTTTATAAAAACAAAAACAAATGTTACACACATACTGTTTGGTATGGAATGCAAAAACTTTGAAGCTCAATATCTCAAAATCATTCAGAACGCAGACAGAACCTTATAATTCCAAGGTGACGAAATGTTAAAGAGGACAAAGCTAAATTGTTTCTACTTTATAATTAATGTTCTCAACTCGCAATACAACTTCACAATGAATACAATTGTTTGTATTCAATACTTTATTATTATAATTTTTTCAATTTCTATATTTCCAATGCCTGTATTTAGGATTTTTTTTTCGTGATTAATCATGATTAATCACACAAAAAAGTGTGATTAATTAGTTAATTTTTTTAATCAATTGACAGCCCTAATTTATTTTTTTACAAATGAAGCATGAGCACACATTGCTTTGCATCTTATAAACACAACCAAGCCTAAGAATAATAATCCTAATAATAATAATGTTAAACACATCATAGTTACCATTATGTTTAATTGCATTCATAGAGACAGGACGATTGTTGTTAGATTAATCCTGATGCAATCCAGATTTTAATACAATAAACTGGGCCTTAGTTTAGGAATATCATCATCAAAAAAACAATATTAATAAACCGCAAATGTTAAGCTTTAATTTAAAGCTTTATTAATCTTCTTAGGGTAATTAATTCTGACATGGTGGTGCTTCACATATAACAAGAATGACACACTTAACACAACAAACACCAACACTTCACATCAAGTACACAAAAAAAGAATAATATAAAAAAATATAGTAATAATCTATCGATTAACTACATTTAATACGTAACCAAGTTGTTTCAGGCACAAACGTAAATTTATAATGATTTGTGTGTCATTGTCCTTAGACGTCACCCAAGGGGGTAACCTGAGGGAATCTGTGGGGTCTTAAAGTCTTACAATGTCTTACATTTCAAAAACTAAATTTTAGGCCTTAAAGGGCACCTAGGTTACTCCTTTTTCCAGATTTAACATAAGTATTTTGTGTGCCCAGAATGTGTCTGTAAAGTTTCAGCTCAAAACACCCATCAGATTATTTATTACAGCTTTCACTAGTTTGTGTTTTATAGCTCTCAACAGATTTTTGCTGTTTTTGTGTACTGGGCCTTTAAGGCTAGTCCTCCCCGTCCACCGTTCCCACGTGCCTGTCAGCGTGCCTCAGTCTCCGCCCTTGGCTGCCTCCAACAACTGACACAGACATAAAGGAAGCTGAATTGCATTTGTTGTGGAGCTCCAACGATGAGTCACACACAATGTCATTACAAAGTTCACACACACACACACACACACACACACACACACACACACACACACAC
>CAIGQZ010032545.1:3312975-3326062 GCA_903798205.1 Danio tinwini
CAGGGGGTTTAATAATTCTGACAGCTGTATATTTAAAATGCTAAAAATATGTATTTTTTTTCAAATAAGTCTGGCAATGTGCTATGTTTGATAGTGTGCTATCATAGTTAGAAATTAAGTGTATATTGAGTGGTGCAAAAAGTGTAATGGTAACTCTTTTTTTTTCCCCTTGTGTATCTTCTTTTTCTTGGCTTTAGCTTTGTCTGGTGTAGGTCATACCAAATATAATTAAGATAAAGCTTTACATCAGAAACACAAACTATTGATCATGCTTATGACTTAAATAAAATATCACCATTGAAATATTTTTTATCTGCAATTCCTTGCCACATAACTTTTTTTTGTCATTGTGTTTGTAGTCACTTTGACTTTTATCATAAAGTTCTCTGTTCTCTGACACCAAAGATAACACACACACTCTCTATCAGTTCTTTTTCAAAAGCCTTTTTTTTCTCAAAACAGCAGTTTTCAAAGCAGCTTTCTGTGCTGCGGTGCCACCATTCTTGCCACTTTAACCCCTTTATACCCGAATTATGTTCCAAGTTTCTGAAAAAAGCAAAAGTATGTTTTTACAGATACTGAGGCTCCTGTGAATTAGACCGAATTATAATAATACAAAACAACTTTTAAGTTTATATATTTTTTGTCCATTTCAATCAGGTCAGAACAGTTGTACATCCTGAACATTGTACATACATAAAAAAACAAACAAACAAACAAACAAACAAAAAAGTAATAAAAATCCCAAACATTAAGATTGTTACATTTTTACTTAAATTTTGAGGTTTTTGTTGTACAGACTGAACCTTGTTTAAAACAAACTTTATCTTCATCCTTCTCATCACTCCACATATTGTCCACATCTGAAATATTTACATCTGCTATATGCTCAAGAACTTCAAGATCTGTATATTCTGCATATTAAATTGTTTCAGCAATGAATAAGTACATTAATATATATTTTTTTATATATAAAAGTTCAGTCAGCATTACTGAAGAGTTTTGATTTCAGTAACAGATCTTAAACCCCTTGTACATCCTAATGGACAGACATATTTGAAAAAATCCTGATCTAAAGCTTGCAATGTTACAGAAGGTTTTAAACTTTAATTAGTAAGTGCAATCCCTCTTTTTTTATTGAATCTATGAAATATTGGCAAACGTATTAAAATCTGAATAAAAAACATTGTACATTGTGGCTTACGTCTGTGTCTGGAGTGAAGTGATGCCATGCTGCTTTTCAGGTGTAGTGTATTTTTATTTAATTTTTGTTAAATTACAACATTCTGAGCCTTAACGCCATTTGATTGGATGACAGTCATCCACTCTTATGGACTGCAGGCTTTAAATTAGATGAAATGCACAGGACCCACAAAAAATATGGGCTGACATGTGATGCTATTGTAATGGACACAGGGTAGACAAATCCTTAAAATGGAAGTAATCTTGATTCATGGTTAAATGGTTTTACTGTTCATTATGCATTTATATTTTCAATTCAAATTAATTATCAGTTATCAATCAAAGTTCATTATCAGTTTTACTATTCGTTTGCATATAAATGCTGTGAAAGTGATTCCAGCTTCATGTTAAATTTTTTTGGACTGTGCTATGCTTTTGTGTTCTTATAACAGTTTTTAGAAAACTTTTTTTTGTTGTTGTTATAGTCAATGGCCTTGGTGTGAACTGGCCTTGAGCCATGTTAATGTTAACAAAAGCAAAAAAAAAAAAAAAACGAACCTTGCCAACATCAAAGTCTTTGAGAACTTTTTTTAGTGAATCTCAATATACAGTACAAAGTTCTGTTCTGAAAGTTCAGTGTTCAAGTATTAAGTGAGTTTCATCAGAAAAGCTATATACTAGTTATTTGATGCAAATGTGTATTGTTATTGTATACAAAAATGTATTTGTTTACAAATCATAAACAATCGTAAAAGCGTTTTGAGCACATGACATAACAGCTTAGTCTCTATTTCTGTGGTCGCTTGGGGATTTCCAAAAATCTGATTAATCAAACTTTTAGAATTAACATATTTCATCTGTAACCTACAAAAGAAAATAAAAAATAGTAGACAATCGTTGCATAAAAAACAACATGTACATAAAAAGCCTTTTAATTTTTTTTTTTTCCATTGGATTGTGACCCCTGGGGAGATTACATTTTATTAAAGACACAGTAATAATGTCAGATACAGTGGATTGATTTTATGGCTCCAGATTAAACGTAATAAATACTGGCTATGACTAAACATGGAGAATGCTCTCCTAGTGGAAATCTCCAAAATTACACCAAGGTTAGACTTGGGCCTATTAGTGTGTTTATATTTATAACCACCTAAAGGCTGATTTATACTTCTGCGTCGATTGATTACCGTGACCCACGGCGCCTGCCTTCGCATTGTCGTGCATTTATACGTCTGCATGCTGTTTATGTTGCTCTGCAATGACACGTCCGAAATTCTAGCTGGCAGTAGGTTTTTATGTTCCTCTGTGTCAAGTTTCTTCACTTGTGTTTTTTTTTTTTTTTTTCCTGAACGCTACCTTAATGTACAAGTAGCTAAAACTCGCACATTCTGAGGTGGAAACTAGCGGACGTGCAACAACTTTAGTCATAAGGTAAACACGAAACAAAATTTTCCATCTGGAACTCCTTCACAAGACTCGACACTTGTAAACACTCCTTTGGGCTCGCGGCTCACCGCCCACACTCTTCACCACTACCAAGCCGACCAATCACAGAGCTTGTGCTATGCATCGTTGCAACGTGTAGTTAAATTTTTTGAGAGTTGCGTGTCAGCTATGGCGAAGGCTGCGCCGGAGCATACATGTGCGCTTTACACACAAGTATAAATTAGCCTTAAGAGGATAGTAATGTAATGTAAAGTGCATTTATATACCACATTTATTGTGTACTTATCGGGCCTAAATCCTGTACACAGCAGTTCTCACAACTCGACCTGCAATTAGAGGGATACAAAGTTAGCGTTAGCTCTACTATAAAAGATCTGGGTGTCATATTAGACAGCAATTTAACTTTTGAAAATCATATATCCCATGTCACAAAAACTGCCTTCTTTCATCTGAAAAATATTGCTAAATTACGAAGTATGCTATCCATCTCAGATGCAGAAAAGCTAGTTCATGCTTTTATGACTTCTAGGCTGGATTACTGTAATGCTCTGTTCGCTGGCTGCCCAGCATCCTCTATTAACAAACTTCAGCTAGTACAAAATGCAGCTGCCAGAGTTCTTACCAGGTCTAGAAAATATGATCATATCACCCCGATTTTATCCTCCTTACACTGGCTGTCTGTTAAGTTTCGTATTGAATATAAAATATTGCTTCTTACCTATAAAGCTTTAAATAATCGAACTCCTGTTTATCTAACCAACCTCCTGTCTCGCTACAATCCAACCCGCTCTTTAAAATCTCAGAACTCAGGGCTTCTGATAGTACCTAGAATAGCAAAGTTGAGTAAAAGAGGTTGAGCCTTCTCATTTATGGCTCCAAAACTCTGGAATAGCCTTCCTGATAATGTCCGAGGCTCAGACACACTCTCACAGTTCAAAACTAGATCTTTTTAGCAAAGCATACACTCAGTGCATCACTTAGTGGTATGACGCATGATTGTGCCCCACGCAGGTTTTTGCATCTTATTTATAAACACTATGAACAGCAGCTACGCTAATTATTGTCTTATTCTCTATTTCCACCTGGGGGTACTCATCCCGAGGCCCATCCAATTGACGCGGTCCAAGACCAGCAAAGAGATGATCCCGAGGTTTTCACAATCCTGGACCAGGCCGCATCCTGAGCAGCTGTGCTGGTCATGGAAGAGTGGAGAGCATGAGACTGATTCCTGTGACGCTCCAAGGACAGACGAGTCTTCGCTGAGGTCCAGCATTCTCCAGCTTCCGGCGCCTAGACTGCAGCTCTGCACAAGACGTTTGGCCATAGGAGAAATTTTTCACTTTCGCCAATTGGTGAAGGTTTTTTTCTCACGCTGTCGCCACTGGCTTTATGGTTCGGGATCTGTAGAGCTGCGCATCAATAGAATTGCTCTTCAGTGTCTGGACTCTCAGTAGTGATTATTAAACCACACTGAACTGAGCTAAAATGAACTGAACTGATCTGAAACTCTGAAAATCGAACTGACACTGTTTCAATTTACTATTATCTTGAATGTGAAGCTGCTTTGACACAATCTACAGTGTATAAGCGCTATACAAAAAAGGTGAATTGAATTTAATTGAATTGTATGGCCATACACGCAAAACGCTTCACAATCATGTGGGGGGTGGGGGTTTCTCCACACCACCACCAGTGTGCAGACGGCAGCCACAGGACAACGGCGCCAGTGCCCTCACCACACACCAGCTATTGGTGGAGTGAAGAGACAGTGATAGAGCCAATTCAGTGGATGGGGATGATTGGGAGGCCATAATCATAAGGGCTGATTGGGGGACTTTGGCCAGGATAGTGCGGGTCACAAGTCACTGGCATTGTATTTTTAGGGATTGCGAGCTGAAAGGTTTGGGCATCCCTGACCTATAGTGCATGTCTTTAGATTGTGGGGGAAACTAGAGCGCCAGGAGGAAACCCATGCAAATATAGGGAGAACATGCTAACTCTACACAGAAATGCCAATTCACCCAGTCAGGACTCGAACCAGCGACCTTCTTGCTTTGAGGGGACATTGCTAACCACTGAGCCATCATGTCACTAATTCATTCATTAATTTTGTTTTTGACTTAGACCCTTTATTAATCTGGGTTCGCCATGGCAGAATGAACCACCAACTTAGCCAGCATATGTTTTCATAGCTGCAACCCATCACTGGGAAACATCCATACACACACAAACACTACGGACAATTTAGCCTACCCAATTCACCTATACCACATGTTTTTGAACTTGTGAGGGAAACCCATGCAAACACGGGAAAACATGCAAACTCCACACAGAAATGTCAACTGACCCAGCCGAGAGCTGCCCTGAGCTCATAGCAATATTACTCAAAATAACTCTTTATTAATAATCAATATTCTACTCCTGTAACTCAAATTTATGTGACTGAAAAAAGATTGGTGTAATCATGCCTTTAGTTTCTTCTCACCTGAAAATCGAAACTGGTTTTGCATCAATTGTTCTAATTTAAAGTCTTGCATTCCAATATCAGCCAGCAACTCTGGAAGAGCTCCTTGTGTTTATTAACAAACATGGCCTGTTTTTTTGGGTGGTTAATTATATAATTTGAATTGCGCAATCTGCTTTCTTTACTTTCTTTGTCTTTTCTCCTCTCCGTCTCTTGTTTCTGGAGTCGTTCGGTGGCATAATGCTCCAGGATACGCAGTGATGCAAGACCAGAGAAATCTGTGTTCCCAGACTGAGGTCGGTTTGAAGACACAAGGTGCCTGGATGATAAGGAGAAGTCTACTGACAGTCTCTCGTACGGACTTTATGCCGGCGCTGTGGTCCTGAGCAAAAAGTTTCCGATGTGCCAGGTGGCGCCCGAGGTCACCGTTTTTTGTTTTTTTTTGCAAAGGCATTGATGATGCCACCTCTGGTCTGAAGCAGAAGCAAATGAACTCCAGCCAGTAGGAAAAGACTCAGCTCTGATTTGCCTCCCGCTGAAGCATTACACCCTCCAGCGTGATGTGCTCTGCCTTTATATAACCCTGGCCCTCAGACACTTGCACTTGAACAAAAATCGACTCTTGCAAGGGGATACACCACAGAAAGAGGTTCTCCCTTTGGTTTGTGTGAGAACTGTGTCACTTGCTTAAAAGAGATTGCAAAATCGTGACTGGTTTTAATCTGAAGGCAGAGAGGGAATATTTAACTGCTCCCTGCGTGCTTCTTTGTATGACTCCAGTGTATTTGGCTCCTTTTCAAAACCGCTCTCTCCTTTTGCAGATTTTCATTTCTTTCAGGGCTAAAGCTGTTCCATTTTCCCATTAAGTTTCCTCTTTGTACGCTCAATTGTCAGCCCGTTCGACTTCTTACCTACCTGCGCACTGTGAAATGCATTGCCCCGAGAAATGCAGATTAATTTACAATGAGATTTGTATTTCAAACCATGACAATGAAGGCAATAGCCTTTTAGCGGGGTGCTATTATGTAAGCTTGTGGCATGCTAAACTTACCCTGGCTTCGGTTTGTGCTGTTTAATTGCGAACTTGCGCAAATGAATATGTATTTGTCTGTATTCACATCCTTAGAGAAAATGATAAGCATCAGAATGAGAGTATATGGACAGGTCAATATGCTTATGTTTTAACCTACACTCGCTGTCAAAAATATAGCCCCGCCCTAAATTATTATAAATTATTATTTTATTATATGATTATGTAAGTGTCAAATACTTCATAAATGATTATGAAGGATTATGTTGGGATACTCAGATGTCTAAAAATGATATTTATCATTTAATTAAGTTTATTTTTAAACTAATTTAGAGATGATCCACTGATAATGATTGACCATTGCTGGTCCTGTATTAGCTATCATATGATTTACCAATCAAAAGATTTGAAACACACATAACTACCTTTCCTTGTCATCTTCGCCTTGAAGAATCCCCCCATCCACTCCTACTCCTTCCCCTCTTTCCTAGACTAATCCTGGACAGGGTGGCACAGGAGCTCAGTGGTTAGCACTGTTGCCTCACAGCAAGATGGTCGCTGGTTCGAGTCCCGGCTGGGTCGGTTGACATTTCTGGATTATATATTTTTATTTGGCTTTTTCAAAAGTTAACAATACAAAACATCAAAACTAAGCAGCAAACTAACTAAAGTAAAACATACACAGTATATAAAAATAAATTAAATAAAATAAAAAATAAAATAAATAAAAAGGGAGGAGATACAGTATAAACAGGTGGAGAAAAACTATTTTGTTAAATCAAATCATGTTGTACTGTTTTAATATAATTCAAAAATGGATTCCAAATATGTTTTAAATATGTGGAGTTTACATGTTCTCCACATGGATTTCCCCTGGGTACTCTGGTTTCCTTCCACAGTCCAAAGATATGCAGTGACATGCTAAACCTACCCTGGCTTCAGTTTATGCTGTTTAATTGCGAAAGTGCACAAATGAATATGCATTTGTCTATATTTGTATCCTTAGAGGAAATGATAAGCGTCAGAATGAGAGAGGATGAGCAGGTCATTATGCATGTGTTTTGACCTACACTCGCTGTCAAATATATAGCCCCGCCCCAAGCTTTAATTACTGATTATGTAAGTTTTGGGATACTCAGACGTCTAAAAAATAGATTTATCATTTAATTAAGTGAGCTATATTTAATTTCAAAGGGGATCACATTCTTATGATTGACCACGGCTAGTTCCATATTAGCTATCATATGATTTACCAATCAGACAAATCTTAACACACATAAATAATCATCTTTGACTTGAAGAATCCCTAAATCCACTTCAACTCCTCCCCCTTTTTCCTAGACTAATCCAGGACAGGGTGGTACAGTGGCTTAATGTTTGCTAGCACTGTTGCCTCAGAGCAAGAAGGTCGCTGGTTCAAGTCCTAGCTGGGCCAGTTGGCGTTTATATGTGGAGTTTACATGTTCTCCCCATGCTCTTGTTGGTTTCCCCTGGCTACTTCAGTTTCCTACACATGTCCAAAGACATGCAGTGGCATGCTAAACTTACCCTGGCTTCGGTTTATGCTGTTACATTGTAAATGTGCACAAATTAATATGTATTTGTCTATATATCCCTAATGAAAATGATGAGCGTCAGAACGAGAGTAGACTGTCAGATCATTATGCATGTGTTTTGACCTACACTCACTGTCAAAAATATTATCTCGCCGCAAACTTTAATTACTGACTATGTACGTTTTGGCATACTCAGATGTCTAAAAATTATATTTATCATTTAATTAGATGAAGTTTACTTTTAAACTAATTTGTTGAGAATCACGTTCTTATTATTGACCATGGGTGGTCCTGTATCATATGATTTACCAATCAGACGAAGCCAAACAAACCTAAATAACCAGATTTCATTACCTTTCTTATTAATCTTTGCCTTGAAGAACATCCACATCCTACATCCACTCCTACTCATCCACCTCTTTCCTAGACTAATCCAGGACAGGGTGGTACGGTGGCTCAGTGGCTGGTAGCACTGTTGCCTCACAGCAAGATGGTCGCTGGTTCAAGTCTCGGCTGGGCCAGTTGGCGTTTTTGTGTGGAGTTTACATGTTCCCCTGGGTAAACTTAACGTTTTATGCTGTTTAATTGCGAAAGTGCGCAAATGAATATGCATTTGTCTTTACTGACATCCTTAGAGGAAATGATAAGCATCAGAATGAGAGCTGACGGGCAGGTCAATATGCACACTCCTTTGTTCTACACTCGTTGCTTTGCAACAGAATGCAAGCATTCACTGTGTCGCTTTTATCAGGACAAATTTACTCCTCTTTGAGAGCACGGTCTCATTTTACATTCCTTTAGTCGCTGAATCAAAATGGATCCCTGGAGCTAAATGTAAAACCACACTGCTTCCAATCCCACACATTTCATTTTCAGTAAGTGCTTATAAGTGGATTAGCTCAATATATACATACACACACACCCCAAGATTTCTGTATTTCACACCGTCTTACCGGAAACCCCACAGAGTGGCGTATAAGTTAATGCTAACGCGATCATTTACAAATTACATGTTTTTTTGTTTCCTATTTTAAAGCTCGAGGTCAGACATTGACAGGGAGTTTATTGTCTTTCACAGCCTTTTTTTTCTTATTGTGGTTTGCTGCATTGTAAGCTACACTTTTAGCTTCAGGCTGAAACAGGCATTATGTTGATGTGTTTTACTATGAGTGGCAGACAGTGTTCTGAATGCTGGCATTTTGCTTACTGTAGTCCAGGGCTATTCAATTAGTTTGTCATGGGGGCCGGTTCATGAAAAGCATCCCAAACAAAGGGCCGGAGAGATACGACTTGCTATATGAGTGATAACACAACAGCAATATAAGAGCCCATATGTTGTATTTTTGCTCCTTAAGACACTCACTGTGGCTTTTTCTACATTAAAATGTTAATATAGTGTATTTTGAATATCAGTGCATTGTACAATAGACTTTTTTTTTTTATACAAACATTCAAATGTTGTATTTCAGAGCACAACAAAAGCAGTGCATTGCTGAAGTAGGCTTCTTCTACATTCAGACACATTCATATGTTATTTTTTAAACTGCATAACAATTAGGCAACAATTACAGATTTTGGTTGTACGATTATATAGTCTGAAGAATAATCATGGTTTCATGGTTATCACGTCTAACATAAATTCAAGCTTTATATTAGTTAAGTAGCTATTTAGATGAACTGTTGTTGCCATCTGCGTTCATGCGTACATAATCATTCTAATAATAATTCGTCTATTATATTTTTTGTTTATATTGCACTGAAAAGCACGCAGAACTCTCACCGTGAGATATTTTCTACTGCGTGCGCCCAGAAAGACGCAAGGTTGTGCGCGCATGTCATGTATTCTTACATTAGAAACAACAAACTTGCAAGCGGAAAAGACGTGATATGGGAAAGGCCGTTGCTATAGTTAATCCGGTGTGCGGACGTGTTAGCCTCCGTGTACATACTTGGAACTTTAAACTAGGGCACAGTTGGCAACTTGGCATTTAATTGCAGCAGTTTTGTTTTGTTCCATGCAACAGAAATGTGGCTTAGAGAAGCCTTTACGATTAACTGTGACGAATTAAAGTGCAGTTAATAGTGAAATCAGCTAATCGTTGCATCCATATTGATGATATCAATGCATAGTACAAAAGGCATTTTCTACAAACATATCCAAATGCTTAATGTCAGGTGACTCATGCTCTGCGCAGCTTCTGCAGCTTATGCTGTATTGAACAAGCGCACATCATTTCATTACTATAGCGGCCATTTTTCGACTGAACTAAATTTATTTTTGATGTCTTGGTCACACTATTTGGAGGGCCGGAACAAATTGCCTCGGGGGCCGGGTTCGGCCCACAGGCCGCCAATTGAATAGCCCTGCTGTAGTCTGTGCAGCTTTATGGACAAATATATCCATAATTTATAACTATATCACATTATTTTAAACTATAAAGCCAAATAGTGTAACATTTGTACTGTAAAGGATACAGTATAACCAACCTTGACGCAAATCACAGGGGTCTTGCATCACACTAAAGGGGTTTATTTTTGTGAAAACTACTGGCTGACTGTACATTACATCATTTATTACTCAGTTACCTAATAAATAAAAAAATGAACATGAAATATGGATTTGAGCTAAATTATTTTGCAATATGAGAAGAAAGGGTCCAGGGAGCGATAGGGGAGATGTGTAACTAGCACAATTTGTGTACAATTTGTGTGTGCCTGTTTGGTGCACACACACACAAAAAAATATGCTTGCTTTTTGTCAAAACTGCTTATTTAAAATGAGCTGAAATTTTTTTTGAGGACAACTTAATTGTTTTATGCTCAATCCACTTAAATTTATAAAAACGAATAGGTTTACTTAATTACGTCATGTTGCCCCAACACAAATCAATTGTGTGGAACCCAGCATTTTTACAGTGAATTTATTGCATTATGATTATTTTTGGGGAAGCTCTATGAAAGCCTGACTAAAATTTAAGTCTAACATAAACAAAGAGCTAGTTTAGCCAAATTGGAAATTTGCTGAGAGATTTCTGAGCTATCATAAAACCGAAACATTTATGAAGAAATCAGGAAATAACAAATAGTTTAATCCAATTATTTTCAAGAGAAACAATCACAAAATTATATGATTCAGTTGCAAAACTGAAAGTGCTTTGTGAAATGAACTTCATGTTTTCAGTGCTGAGCAAGCTATAAAATGTAGTGAGCTAAGCTATTAGCTCTACTTAAAATGTAGCTTAACTACACTAAAAGGAAATGTAGCAAGCTACTGTAATCTAAAAGCTACTTGGCAAAAGCTAAGCTATTTTTTTGCAATTTTCATTTTTCAATCAAAGCTATTTTAATCCAAGTTCATTTTGTCTTAGTGATTAATAAATCTGTCAATGAAACATGTGAGGCATGATTGTTCAGTTCAGTCATTTACTGAAATTATCATGCTGTACCAAACAGAAACAAATTATAGTGTATAACAGCAAAAATAAAAAGTCCAAAAAAACCAGGTGTTACAAATTTAAAATACTATAGATATTTATAGTAAAGGGACATATTTAGTAATAAGCAATGTATTGTATATATACTGTAATTACAACTTTTCATTAATGAATTACACTACACAATGTAGTATCATTAGTAACTATCATGAATATGGTAATAGTAATTACCATAGTAAACTTTAGCTTTTACTACAGCAAACTGTGTGTGTGTGTGTGTGTGTGTGTGTGTGTGTGTGTGTGTGTGTGTGTGTGTGTGTGTGTGTGTGTGTGTGTGTGTGTGTGTCTGTGTCTGTGTCTGTGTCTGTGTGTGTGTGTGTGTGTGTGTGTGTGTGTGTGTGTGTGTGTATGGATATATATATGTATATATACAAATGGATCATTGACTTTTTTCAAGTATTTGACATGCCCCGCCCCTTTAAGACACTTCTTATTAGCTTTTTGTTTGATGCTCATGAGCTCAACCACTCTCCCTGGCAGAGCTGTGATTAAAAATGGTATTGGCTGTTTTTTTAAAGGGGAGGAGATACTCTTTATCCCACCCTCTCTTCATTTTTCAGTTCAGACTACATCAAACATTGAATAAAAATATCCACATTTCAAAGCACTTCACAGCACCTTTAAATGTTGTTTGACCGAGTCAGACGTTAAGCTCTGAAAGTCTTTTAAATCCTAAATAATCCAATGTGACTTTGTCTTCTTTAATTCACTGTCCATCTCTTAAAATTGTGGCCCATTTCAGAGGGAATTTAGAAATGGTGAGTTCAATTTAGCAGCCCACTCATTTAGTGTATTCTCTTCCTTCCTTGAGATCCAGAGACACCATCTCAAAAAGTCTGTTTGGAGTCCTGCATTTGTGATGGAAATCAGATTTCCCTCCAAGAAAACTAGTTTGCAGATGTTTACCATTTAAATGCTAATTTGCGGGTCTGCAAAATGCTGACTGTCGGTGGTGAAGTCTGAGTGAGTTGTTTTGTGTCTATTGCTGATCTGTTGTCAATTTGAAAACACACAGCAAGGATAATTTTTATTTTGCCTCAATTACAGTTGAAGTCAGAATTATTACCCCCGCCCCCACCCCCCTGATTTTTTTTTCTTTTTAAAATATTTTACAAATGATGTTTAACAGAGCAAGGAGATTTTATTTGGAAGTCTTATTTGTTTTATTTCATCTAGAATATAAACTGTTTTAATTTTTTAACAAATTATTTTTAGGGACAAAATTATTGGCCCCTTTAGGCTATTTTTTTCCAATAGTCTACAGAACAAACCATCTTTATACAATAACTTGCCTAATTACCCTAACCTGCCTAGTTAACCTAATTAACCCAATTAAGCCTTTAAATATCATTTTAAGCTGTATAGAAGTGTCTTAAAATATCTAGTCAAATATTATTTACTGTCATCATGGCAAAGATAAAATAAATCAATTATTAGAGATAAGTTATTAAAACTACTATGTTTAGAAATGTGTTGAAAAAAATCTGCTCTCTGTTAAACAGAAAACAGGGAAAAAAATAAACAGGGGGGCAAATAATTCTGAGGGGCTAATAATTCTGACTTCTACTGAGTACTGTTAAAGGTGAGTGCATTGATGGTTGACCCTGAATATATATATATAAATGTATATATAACTTTAGGGGGGTAATAATATTGACATTAAAATGGTTTAACGGCTTTAATTCTTGCCGAAATAAAACAAATAAGACTTTCTCCAAATGAACAAATATTAAAGAAAATACTGTGCAAAATTCCTTGCTTTGTTAAACTAAATTTGGGAATTATTTGAAAAAGGAGGGCTAATAACTTTGATTTCAACTGTATATAACAACAATATTGCAAATCCAATTAAAGATATATTAGTAATGCAAATCCAATTAGAAACACTATAATGAATATAAAAATGACACAT
>CAIGQZ010032545.1:3336062-3352441 GCA_903798205.1 Danio tinwini
ACACACAAAACACTTCTGGAAGATTAAGTTAATTATTTCTGGTACTCATTCATTGCCTGACCAGTCAAAATGCTCTCTGTGGCTCGTGTCATCATTTCATCACATCTTTACTACACCATAAAACCTGACAATTATGTTGTGAATCTCTGAGTACAAATTATAAATCATATCACCAAACGCTGATCTCATGATCCAATGAGTCCAAGGTCACAGTTCAGCATTGCAGTTTATCCCCAAACTGTCATCGTCACAACCGTCATGACAATGCAAGCGAAAAGCAAACATTCGCCTTTTGTAAATGGCCAATTCAGTGTAATTAGGACTGTGAGGTTGGCACTGTAAAAAAAAAAAAAGTATCAGCGCCAGTGCAAAGTGCTCGAGAATTTAGATTGAAAAATGATCCAATTACACGGGGCATCCAGAGTTCATTCGCCAGCGTTACGATCACCCGAAGTTCTCACTTTGTGTCAGTTTAGCGAGTGTGTGTAAAAGCTGGGTGCCAGCCTGAAGGCATCCCTGTCAAAATCCCTCTCCGGGTTCAACACATCTCACCCATTAGCTTCAGCACCATACATTCTAGCCTGTGACGGCCCACAGATGGCTCCTAATTAGCAGGGAAATTAAAATCGCTAGGTGGAGAAGAGGCAATGAAGGGTCTTTCTGAGGACTCTGGGAATGGTCATTTAGCTAATGCTGGATTTATGTGGATGATATCGGGAGTATGTTGGCTGGATGAGTCACTCTGATGTCCTGTTGCAGGTACACTGTAAAAACATGCCTGTGATTCCAAGAACAGTATAAAATAAATACTGTAAAAATGCTACAGTAAAAAATTGTAACCTGTTAAACAGTAAGTTTCCTCAATATACATTTGAAGTCAAAATGTTTAGCCCTTTTGTGAATTTTCTTTCTTTTTAAAATATTTCCCAACTGATGTTTAACAGAGCAAGGAATTTATCACAGTATTTCCTATAATAGTTTTTCTCTTCTGGATAAAGTCTTATTTGTTTAATTTGAGCTAGAATAAAAGCAGTTTTTATTTAAAAACAAAATAATTAAGGTCAAAATTATTAGCCACTTAAACATTTTTTTGACAGTCTACAGAACAAACCACTGTTATACAATGACTTGCCTAGTTAGGCTAATGAACCTAGTTAAGCCTTTAAATTGCACTTAAAGCCTAATACTAGTATCTTGAAAAATATTTAGTAAAATTTTATATTCTTTCATTGTAACTGTAGGAATGCTGGACAATGGAGCTGAGAATCCACGTGCAGTTTATTAAGAATTGTCAGGCAGGCAATAGTCAACAGGTTCAAACAGTATCTTAAGGGTTATCTAGAAGCGTAGTCATGGTCACAGGCAAAGAGTTTGATGTAGGCAACAAACAGCATAAACAATTTAAGAAGTAGGGATGGCTGATGTGAAACTGACATTTCTACACAGTGTTGAGATCCTGAAGCACAAGTGTTTCGAAACAGTGCACCGAAGCATGACCTGAAACACCAGGTCATGTGACTAAAATTATTCAAAGCACACAGGTCACTTGACTAAAGTGTTTTGAAACACAGGGTCACATGACTAAAGTATTTTAAGACTTAGGGTGCTTTCACACTTGCCTTATTTAGTTTGGTTGAATCGCACTTGAGTTCGTTTTCCCTCTTGGTGCGGTTCGTTTGGGCAGGTGTGAATGTAGCAATCGTACTCGAGTGCGCACCATAAGCGGACCAAAAAAAAACGTACCGAGACCTCCTTGAGGAGGTGGTCTCGGTACGCTTTCAAACGAACCCTGGAGCAGTTTGTTTGTGGTGAGAACATGATCCGAACTAAAACAGACCCAACCGCAAAAAGTACTTCGCCTTTTTGGACTAATCCAGCTGCCGTAGGCCGATGCGCTGTGCATTATGGAATGTGGAGGAAAAATATTTGTTGACAGCACTTTACCAACAGAAAGAGACAGGGGGAAAACATTACCTGATGAATCGTTGTTAATATTCCCAGAAGATGACCATGTCACAGTTTAGCTAAATTAATTTACGCCTTCTCCTGAAGTGATATGCGATGTGCCTTCGCCGTTTGCAATGCCGCTCTTAAACATTGTTTTTCAGCCGCAGCCGCACTTCATTCTCGAGCAGGGATACAATCAGCTAGCGCAGTCGTAGCTCCATAGTCAAAAGTGACATTTTGTGTCCGCCGGTTTGTTTACTTGTAGGAGTTCCATTGGCATTTTCCCGCACGTGAATATTGACCAATCGATAAGCAGTTTAGGAAATATGTTCAACAACATCTGGCCAATGAGTGATGTGGATTTTGTCACATGACTGCATTTTGGTTCTTTTCAACTGGTTCGGACCAAAGCAATCAGTGTGGTGTGAAAACGACCCAAAGACGGCAGAAAATACTACAATGTATCATTTGTTGCCCTTGGTTCGGACCAAATTAACCGAACTACAGATGTGAAAGCACCCTAAAGCGATTTAGGCAGGGTAGGGGAAAAAAATTTGCCTACACTCTCAGAAATAAAGGTATGCGAGCTGTCACTGGCGTGGTACCTTTTCAAAAGGTACACATTTGTACCTAAAGGGTCCATATTGGTACCTCAAAAGTATATGTTAGTACCTAAAAAGTTTAAGAGAAACACTTTTGTACTTTTAGGGTACTAATATGCACCCTTGAGGTATTAATATGGACCTTTTAGGTACAAATGTGTACTTTTGAAAAGGTACCACCTCAGTGACAGCTCGCATACCTTTATTTCTGAGAGTGTCATGCGTGTTCACAGAGTAACTGTGCTGCAAATGACTTGAGTTTGAATCCCGACCTGTACAAATACTCTTAAATTATGACTTGATCTATTTTAATAATGTTACTTTTTTATGACCAAAACAAGACATATTTATTTACATATATAAGTGTTTATTCAGATGTTAGATCAATGTTAAAACAAAACACGTTACAAGAACAGAGCATTTAAAAACTAACATCTATAGCTGCATCTCCCTGAATTCAAACTTATTATCTCTGCATGCTAGTCTGGAACGCTCACCACTTCACTATATCACTTAAAGTCTCAACTCTACAACGTGGAGTATAATTGACTCGGGAATGAACCTCTAACTTATCCAGCACATGTTTTACGCAACGGATGCCCTTCCAGCTGCAACCCATCTCATACACACTCATACACTACTGACAATTTAGCCTACCCAATTCACCTGTACTGCATGTCTTTGGACTGTGGGGGAAACCGGAGCACCCGGAGGAAACCCACGCGAACGCAGGGAGAACATGCAAACTCCACACAGAAACGCCAATTGACCCAGCCGAGGCTTGAACCAGCGACCTTCTTGATGTGAGGCGACAGTACTACCTGCTGCGCCACTGCGTCGCCATTTTGTATTTATTATTATTATTATTATTATTATTATTATTATTATTATTATTATTAATTATTCTAATACAAAATGTAATTGTTTTAAATAATGTATGTGTTTAATTATCAGTCACTGCACATATTTTGTCTAAATCTTGTTCTAAACTAAATTGTGGATTTATGATTTATAGTTATGTGCTTAAATATAATGTACGTTTTTAATCCTGTAAATCAAAGATTCTTTCAAGTGTAAATAAAACAAAACAATTTTGTTGCATTAAATGGCATACAAAATTACTGCTTTCAAACATAATGCCAATCTTTTAACTTCAGAAGAGTAAAAAAATCATAACAATAAGTCAGTTAAATAATGTTCACAGTATTTCCTATTATATTTTTTCTTCTGGAGAAAAATATTATTTCTTTTAGTGGAATACAATCATTCATTCATTTTCCTTCAGCTTAGGCCCTTTATTCCTCAGGGCTTGCCACAGCAGAATGAACTGCCAACTTATCTAGCATGTTTTACACAGCGGATGCCCTTCCAGCTACAACCCAGTATTGGCAAACATCCATACACTCTCACATACACACACATACACTACGGCTAATTAAGTTTCTTCAATTCACCTAAAGCGCATGTCTTTGGACTTTGCTAACCACTAAGCCGCCATGTCGCCGTAAAATTTTATTTAAAACCCAGCTTTATATAAACTATATATATAAATGTAAGGTTAATATTATTAGTTTAAATAAGAATACATTTTTTCCAATTGACTACAGAACAAGCATCTGTTGTCAAATGACTTAACTAAACTAACTTACCTTAGTTAACCTAGTTAAGCTAAATTGCACTTTAAGCTGAACAATAGTTGTTCTATTGTTAATATAATAACTATAACATTGTTATATACTCTCAATCATCATGACAAAGGCAAAAGACATGATTAGAAGTTAAATATTGAATTCATTATGTTTAAAAATGTATTTAAATCTTCTCTCCGTTAAACATCACTTGGGAAATATTTTTACAAAGGAATTAAACTTTCACATGAGGCCTGATACTATCATTTTGTCTTTAACTATCGCTATCCTGTGGATGAAATTAGATTTTTCATTAAAGTATAAAGTACTGAATAAAAAATGGGACACACATTGGTACTTTTAATGAAAATCTTTAAAAAATATGTATCCCCATTTAATAAAAGTTATTTAAAATAGATAGCTCACTGTATTCAGATGAGTGTTCTTCTTCCCACGTGCTGATATGAGTGTGTCACGGCTGTGGTAATGAGTCCATCAGTGTGTCAGAATCTTGACAAGCGTCCATCGCCGCTGACCTTGATGCTGTCGCACAGACTGGACAACTGTTATTAATCAATCTGAGCTGATGTATTCATCTATTACACCTGTCAGGCTCACCGCACAGGAAAAAAAGCAGATGTGAATTATGACGCTGCAGTTTAGGGAAACGCAGATCAAGACGGACGACGCCGGTGACACTTGAAAGTGTACTTTGAGGGTGGAAAAAAAGACAAGAAGAAAGGAAATGTGCTCAGTCATTCCAATGTCTTTGGAGAGTTGATATTGTTCTGTACTTTTTAATGGTTGCAGTAGAACTGTTTGTGTGATTATTTAAAAGAACTAAAGGCTGGAGTGAATCATCGTTGGCCTGAAAGTGTTGTGGGATTTTGTTTGGCTTAATGGAGAGGATTGGTTACTTGTCATTTTGCAGAAGAGAAAAACAAAAGCATCATTGTTTAATTTAAATGTCATTGAACAAGCAGTAAGAAACTTGGCTGATTTGAAGTCAGTGTTAAATCAATTTGCAATGTTTTTTGCTAGCGTACATTATTATTCTTTAAGGTGAACAATTAATAAGTTATTCCACTAGGGAAAAAAGATAGTTTTGGTAATGTTCAATCAAAGTCTGGGCATTTGCTTCTGCATTTGGAATGATGTCAGGTTGACCGCTTCAGCCACAATATTCTTAGCCATGCTCCTTTTACCGTTAGTTTGCTACAAGTGGATAATGTGCAAAAAGAAAGCTCCACGCGTCTACTTAATATTCTTTTTCAGTTAAAAGAACATCAACATACTGAATTAAAAGTCTCGGCAACTTTCGATTCATGCAGACTTTAAGCTTTAATTACTTGAATTAGAAATAAGAATTTGTTTAACATTACTTTAATCAAATGCAAGAACAACTTATTCACATCACATTTTTATTCAGGTTTTACCTGGAGTTCTTTGAATGAGTGAGTCATGTGAGTTGATTCAGTTGTGAACTGAATTGTCTGGCCTTTCTTGTTTATCAATCAAACTAATAGCTTTGGTTTACTGTTGAGGTGTCAGTAATTTAGTATCGAAAAGTAAGCAGAATAGAGAGTATTATTGGTACATGGTCAGTTAGAAGATTGAAGAAAAAATATATATATACAGTTGAAGTCAGAATTATTAGCCCCCCCTGATTTATTAGCCCCTGTTTATTTTTTCCCCAATTTCTGTGGAGAACTGATTTTTTTTCAACACATTTCTGAACATAATAGTTTTAACAACTCATTTCTAATGACTGATTAATTTTGTCTTTGCCATGATGACAGTAATTAATATTTTACTAGATGGTTTCAAGACACTTCTACAGCTTAAATTGACATTTAAAGGCTTAACTGGGTTAATTAGGTTAACTAGGCAGGTTTGGGTAATTAGGCAAGTTATTGTATAATGATGGTTTGTTCTGTAGACTATCGAAACAAATTGCTTAAAGGGGCTAATAATTTAGACTTTAAAATGATTTTTTTTTTATTAAAACTGCTTTTATTCTAGCCAAAATAAATACCATAAGACTTTGTCCAGAAGAAAAAATATTATCAGACATACTGTGAAAATTTCCTTGGTCTGTTAAACATCATTTGGGAAATATATAAAAAAAAAATATTCTGACTTCAACAATATATATACTTAAATTAGAGTGTGCTATTGTTAGAAGGCTATTGTTGTTTTTTTGTTTACTGTTGAGGTGTCAGTAATTTAGTAATGATAAGTAAGCAGAATAGAGAGTAGTATTATTGTTACTGTTATAATATTAAGATTATGTGTTTTTTTTTTCATAGAGCTGAAAAAAGGATTGTTAATAGAAGATTAAACTAAATATAAATTAATTTATTTTCTTTTCAGCTTAGTACCTTTATTAATCCGGGGTCGCCCAGTGGAATAAACCGCCAACTTATCCAGCATATGTTTTACGCATCGGATGCCCTTTCAGCTGCAACCCATTTTTGGGAAACATCCACACACACACTCATTCACACTCATATACTACGGACAATTTAGCCTACCCAATTCACTTGTACTGCATGTCTTTGGACTGTGGGGGAAACTGGAGCACCTGGAGGAAACCCACTCGAACGCAAAGAGAACATGCAAACTCCACACAGAAACGCCAACTGACCCAGCCGAGGCTCGAACCAGTGACCTTTCCTGCTGTGAGGCTAGATCACTACCTACTGCGCCACTGCCTCACACCTAAATATAAATAAATACCTAAATTAGAGTATGCTGTTGTTAGAAGGACCGATTATTTTAATCTATTACCATCTATTTTTATATATTAAAAATAGAATAGAAAATCAAAAAGGATTGTTGATTAGATGGTCAAAATAATTATAGACAGAACAGAGAAAAAGTGTTAAAAGAAATAATCCTAAATAAAAAAAATGAATAATTGGTAAAGTGTTAGTATTAAACATATTTTCAAAATTCAAATTCAGGTATTTTATACATAAAAAAATTAAATAGAAAGGTGACACGGTGGCTCACAGCAAGAACGTTGCTCGTTCGAGTCCTGACTGTGTTCAGCATTTCTGTGTGGAGTTTGTATGTTCCCTTTGTGTTTGCTTGTTTCCTCCGGTTTCCCCACAGTCCAAATGCATGCGGTATAAGTGAATTGAATAAACTAAAATTGTCAATAGTAAATGAGTGTTTATGGATGTTTCCCAGTACTGGGTTGCAGCTAGAAGGGCATCCGCTGTGCTCGATATAAATAAGGAGACTAAGCCGAAGGAAAATGAATGAATGAATAAAACTGATAAAACAAGAAAGTGATACTGCTATAGGACATTTTTTTCCTAATGTGTTATAAAATTACTTTTCATATAAGTTGTATATTATTTTGCTGCAGTGCATTTTGTGTACCCTTGTTTAATAAAAATAATAATTAGATGAATAGGTCAATAACATTAATTCAATACAATTTTTAGACACAAAAATGTATAAGTGTGGTTCAATTTTTCAGATTTCTTTTTTGTAAAAATGTCAAACTATTGGTTAAATAATGGTCTTTCATTAAATGAAACTGATACAGTTAAAATTTAACTATTATTTGTCTTGACTTGTAATCATTAAAAAAACTGAGGATACATGATCAAATAAAATTGTTGTATTTAAAATTAATAAATGGCTTGCTGATAAATACGTTCGTAAAACTGAAGAAAAAGGCCAGCGCATAAAGACTAAAGGAAAAAAAGTAAATTAAAGACTAGTAATTAAAGAAAAGTTTATTATTCTGAGCTATAATCTTTAAATAGTCTAATTATACAGTATGTAATCAAATGATTATTGTAATAAATATGCCTGACATGATTTTTTTGTTGTTGTATAAACTATCGATACGGAATACTTTGATGAAAGTCAGTGAAATTGTGATTTTCTTTTTGCTCATGAAGTAAAAATAAAAGTATTAAACAGGACACACGTATATATGAGGTCTTTCTCAGTATGTTTCTACCTTGATTGCTTTGGAATTTCAAATATATTTAAATTATGCACCAGTAATTACGCAGTAAGATTTGTGAGATACTGCTAATCATTTCTAAATCAATTAATCAATTTAAGGTTGATGAGTCTGACGTTTTTGTGCATGGTTGCACTTACGGTCCGTAATGAAGAATCCGAAATGAATGTCAGTCAATTAACTGTCAAATATGTGAACCTGTGAGCTATTTAAAGGTTATCTGGTGTGTCTGACCTGCAAGCCTTGGTTACTCTTGCATAGAATTCTACATGGTGGATTCAAAGCTGTCTCATTTTCCTTTGAACCTTACAGACAGGCCTCCTTTACGCCTGGCAGTGAAGGGATCATGAACTGAGACATTAAAATTTACTTGATCTTTTGACACAGGTCATTGTTTGTGAAAGCATTTTGGAAGATTTGGATCTCAAATCTTTCTTGTTAGTCCAAAAAATGCTTATATTGATGCTAATCTGCCCAAATACTTTTGGAATGAGTCACTTTATTATGTAATAGTGTGGCTAAACTCCATCTCCACAGAGTGAGATTGACACCTACTTCTACATCACTTGTTTGGCCTTGCCCCTAATTCATAATTTAGTAGTAAATGATGACTTTATGTAAAATAGAGGCTAAACTATGCCTTTACAGGCAATCAATACCCAGGATTACATCAATTTAGCTCCACCCTTACACCAACCAAATGACTCACTCACCCACTTACTCATCAGCTCTAAAGACTGAGGCTTTACACTACAGTTTGAGCGTGCAAAATTCTGTCAGTGTTGTGAAAAGGGATAAAACAAGATGATAAAATGGATGGTTGCTATATATTTAAATTCTTTCTACTTTGTTTTGATCTTCTATTGGTCTCGTGCATTTACATGATGCAAAATCACAGGTCGGAGTTCACCAAGCTTGACCTTTGAAAAGCAGTGAAATGTTGAAATTGTTACACGAGCTTGCGTTTCCAGTTTGTAGCTTTCACATTCATATGAATGGAAGTCTATATGGTAAAATGTCTGGTGTGACCACAGCCCTAACCCTAACTTTTAACTAAGATGAGGATTTGGACATATTATTGCATTAGGCTGGGTGATTAATCAATTATTTTCATGTGTGTTTTGTCAGTGCAGGAGGTTTACTAAAAAGTCGTAATTCACTTCTAGGCTAAGCTTTTTAAATGAAAATAATTTAAATTTGAATTCAATTTAATTGGTTTATAATGTCATCTAGATAATCATTCTGTAATAATGACAGCTCACAATGCATCCACTTACAATTTACTCACAATTTATCACTGCAAAGAAGACATTTTGAAGAAAGCTGAAAACCAGTAACCATTGACTTACCTGGTTTTTCTTACTATGAAAGACAATGGTTACAGGTTTCCAGCTTTCTTCTGAATATCTTCTTTTGGGTTAAACAGATGAAAGAAACTCAAAGATTTAAAACAAGCCGAGGGTGAGTGAAAAAAAAATAGGCATGTTTCTCTACAGTACACTTGCATTTTGGCTCAAATGTTTGTCTGCAATATGTGATACTGAGCCTTTAAGGTTTCTAACATATGCGTAGACCGTCCTGGTGTTTACCAACATGTTAAAGTTTGTGTAAACTGAAAGTTGCTGAAGACTTTTATTTAAAGGCAACCTACTATGCAAAGAACCCTTTTATAATGCATTTAAACACAGCTGTGGGGCAACAGTTTGTGAATATAACCAGCCTCTAATGGTAAAAATTAATTGGTCCCACTTTTTATTGTCACTTATACCTGTGAACTTACATGAAAATGAGATGTGTAAGTAGTATGTAACTACAGTGTATGTACACACTAATACATAGCATTTACCTGTGTATGGTGTAACTACACACATATAACAACCCATTTGTAAATTCAAATGTGTAACATGACATTAATAACACAATATTTGGTAAACTACACCTTTAATGTGAATTACTGATGTGATTCTACAATTTACCTTAAATCAACATATAAACATAAGCCATCTGTATATCTCTAGCTACACATACTTTTTGGGCAGAAGTTTGCTGTTGTTAAAAAGTTGCACAAAACCTTAGGTTTTATTTATTACACAGTAGTTTGTGGCCATTTTACACTTTATGTTCAGTGGACAGTTCCTGAGGATTTACCTTGTAAGTACACTGTTAATAAAGTGTTGCATAGAAGATGTTTTTACAAATTACACAGTAATTTATGACCATTTCACACTTTATATTAAGTAGACAGTTCCTGAGGATTTAATTTACACTGTAATTACACTGGTATCACAGGGTGAAACCTTCTAATGCAGCGTTAGTTCTGCCATTTTATTCTAATACAATGTTTAGAAGTACATGGATTACAAACATTGTAAGTATGTGGAAGTGGGAAAACACCTGCAAGTACATATTGTTGTTACGCAATGCACTTACGTATTTCTTGTTAGAGATGTGTACTTAGTGTTGTTACTAATGTGCTGTTACACATTTGAACTTGCACATAATATTCAGGTGGTTGTAACATGTGTGTAGTTACACCAGTATTACAATACACTGTAGTTACATACTACTTACACATCTAGTTACCATTTAAGTTCACAGGTATAAGCGACGCTTAATAAAAAGTGGAACCAATTAATTAATTCTTTTTTTTATAATTATATAAAAATAGTCTGCAGAAACATCTTGGTTGATATTCTCTCTTTGTACATGTTATCAGAGGGGGAAAGCCTCGCCCACTAGTGACAATCTCTCCCTCATTAGCTTCTACGTATAGTCTTGAGAGAGAGAAGCAGCCTTCTGCCACTAGTTTTGAGTGTGCCACTGGGCTGACAAATTGACATCTGTAGCTCCGCCCTGTTTTGAAAAAAGCACAATCTCATATGAATTTAAAGATGCAGTAAGTAAGTTTGACACCCAGTGGTTGAACTAGGTATTGCACCCCTGGTTCAAAACACATGCTAGAGCAGGTTTCCAGATTGACGACACCAACAAAGGCTGATTTAAACCATATTCTAAATAAAAGCAACGGCACGCAATAGAAGAAATATTTTCCATATTGAAAGCAGTTTTTTGTCCTAACCAACACCTGAAATTTATATTTTAGAAACTGCTTTTATTTCTTATAGCTGAACAACAGAAAATTGACAATGATCACCTCAGGTACACCTCACGTGCTTTATTCAGTGTTAAATGCTAATAATGTGAGTTTGAATGTCATTTTACATGACATGTATTGCCATACTACTGAAAGCAGCAGCAGATAGTTTACCTCAGATCTTGAAAATAAAATAAACCGTTTGAAATTGAACTTCAGAACTGTGACTTGGTGCAAGCCAACACATATTATTTGAAATTGAACTTCAGAACTGTGACTTAGCGCAAGCCAACAAATATCAGTGATTCAGCATGCACATTTAATCATGTTAATTAGGTTTCATATGTATTAGATTATAAACCTTACCATTTTGTTGAAGTGCAGTAAGTGCATTATTATGTGCTTCTAAAAGTCTGTATTTAAATTTGGTTTGGTGCAAACAGCTAAATTGCTTACCACTGCATATCTAGTCACGTAGTGTGTTGTTAGGACAGGGGGTTACAATGTAACCTGCTCACCTAATGTTTACGTTTGTATTGTTTATGTTATTTGCTAATTAATAACCACCTCATGTGGAACTCTTAATCTGCATCTCATTTTGGTGCCTGTTACTGTCCACCAGAGGTCGAGGTTCAGTTACAGTACTTTGAGAGCCTTCCTTACTGAATGAATCAAATATGCAGTTTTCCAACAAGGACACCCAGGGTGCGGAAATGTAATTGGTTAAACTGACATTGGGCGGGTTAAATTACCAAAACAAAGACAGATGTTCCGGCATGTAACGCACATTTTCAAAGCAGAATATCTTACTTCAGCATTGTTTTTGAGATAAACAAGAATGTTCACTGAGCATGTTTCTTAAATATCTGCACACATATTTATTGTATTTTTATGCTTTTAGAAGAGTAAAAAACTTCCATACAGCACCTGTAAAGTGACACTCACTAAAATGGCACAATTTGGGTCAAAGCCTAAAAGGGACAGTTTCAACGAGTTATAAAAAAAATATTTGTGTGGTATTTTCAGCTGAAATTTCACATACACACTCTAAGGACGTCAGAGAATTACATCTTATTAAAAGGGGAATAATAGGTCTTTGTTAAGTATGATGATAGGATGAATATTCGGCAGGGTTTTATTTTTGTGCTCCTACTCTCATCTTTTACTCACAGCCAACTAACAGTTGGATGGGCGTGGCTAAACAATTCGCCCAAGCCGTCAAACTGGCACCATCAGAGAGGGACTGCCATTCCAGAGCAAGCAAATGGTTAGATTTTGATTAAAGATTACCAAAACAAACAACACTGTGCTTAACAATAACAGCATAACAATTTGCGCTAGTAAAACAAACTTTGTAAATTATGATTTCATGCGGACTTTAATGTTTCAGCATTTAAATAAACCAAATCCCTGAGGCATATTACTACAAACAGCTGTAGATATTGGCTGACTGTTTTATAAGGTTCGGGATCAGTTTCATGATGGGTGGTAAAAACCTTTTTGTATGGGGGGAAAAAGGGAAGAAATGCTAAGCCACAGCTGTTTAATTATCTAAAATGTCCTTAAAGCGACATTTCTGAGAGGGTGTTCAGAATCGATTTAAATCTCATCCAGGCGAGAGAAAGGCACAGAGTCACAGCACATTACAGAGCTTTTATGTGCTCTTTGATGCAGCTTTGCGTATACGTAATTTGGTGTCACACTGGAATAGGAGGGACCTCTGACTGTGACCGAAACCATCAGCAGTCCTAAAGGAAAGGCTACAAGGGGATCACTTATGCATGCTGGAATGCTGTTTAGAGATCCATTCAGGTCCTGTTGTCAAACCTGGACGCGGTTCTTCACTTTGGTTGGACTTCTGGTGCTGTTTTATTGCAGGAAGGATCTTATTGTTTTGATTAGAACATGACTGAGAGGTTGAATTTGTGTTGTGACAATACACTGTAATAAATGTAATGACAAAGTCAGGACAACAAATATTTTCATGTTGCATTAACTTATTCCTTTTAAGTTACACCGGTTTTAACTACATTTTGTAAGTTATTCAAAGTTTAACTTAATATTTTTTGTCTGTTTGATTGATGTAAGTTGAGATGACTACAAACATTAATTTGATTCAATAAAGCCAGCAATAATCTTTAAACAGTGTGCTGGAATACCTAACTTTGAAATGATACATTAAAAAGTATCAATATTTGATACCAAATTCGATACCAGATAGAAATATTGCAAAATCATTATTTAAAGTTGCATTTAAAAAAAAACGAATTTCTTAAATTATGCATTGTTCTGACTTAAAACCTCAGCCATGGCTCAGTGTTAAGTATTTTTTATGCTAGTTTCTCTGATTTTTACTGCCCAAGCTGAACAAAAAGAGGACCTAAACATTACTCATTAATACATATTTTGTATCATTACATATTGTACCTCAGACTTGTGAAATGTTTATCTGATTGACTTTTGTTTCAACAATAAACTCTGGTTTCACCTCAGAAAATTATTATTTTTTTTTTACTTAAATAGGGATTTTGTATTAAACGTGTTAAATGTGAGGGTTATCAATATCAACTGACAGGAAAACTGTTATTGTTATTATTTTTTACCATATTGCACAGCTAAGTGTAAATTTTTTCTTTCAGTTTACTGTAACTTTGTTATTTAAAACAAGAAAAATATTAACATTTTCAAAATTATTTATATATATATATATATATATATATATTTTTTTTTTTTTTGATGCAAAAGTTTACTAAATTATGGCATGTGATGAATTTTAAATACATTATTATATATTATTAACTTATTTAAAGTAAAATATATACATTAATCAAAACAAGTGAAGAAGTCAGTAAAGTAAATAATCAGTTGAAAATCACTGTGTAAAATATATTTATGCTTTCATGTTGTTGATGCCCAATTTTCACCTTACCATCCAAATGTTGCAACAGAAATCGTGACTCATCAGACCAGACAATGTTTCTTCAATCTTCTATTGTCCAATTATGGTGAGCCTGTGTGAATTTTCGCCTCAGTTTCCTGTTCTTACCTGACAGGAATGGCACTCGTTGTGGTCTTCTGCTGCTGTAGCCCTTACGCCTCAAAGTTCTATGTGTTGTGCATTCAGAGATGCTCTTCTGCATACCTCGGTTGTAAGGAGTGGTTATTTGAGTTACTGTTGCCTTTCTGTCAGCTGGAACCAGTCCGGCCATTCTCCTCTGACCTCTGGCATCAACAAGGCATTTGCACCCACTTTTTCTGACCATTTTCTGTAAACCCTAGAGATACTTGTGCGTGAAAATCCCAGTAGATCAGCAGATTCTGAAATACTCAGGCCAGCCCGTCTGGCACCAACAACCATGCCACGTTCAAAGTCACTTAAATCACCTTTCTTCCCAATTCTGATGCTTGGTTTGAACTGCAGCAGATCGTCTTGATCATGTCTACATGCCTAAATCCATTGGGTTGCTGCCATCTGATTGGCTGATTAGAAATTACCTAATAAAGTGGCTGATGAGTCTATATTGTTCTGGTAGATTTAATTATGATTGTGTCCTATGAATGACAACAGCAATTTTAGGCTGCTGTCACTTTAAGAAATGCCTTTCTCCAATATTTAGCATTCGCCTGTGGTTTAAAGATGTAATTTGACATATACAGTATTTAGTCTCTTCATTGAGAAGAGAGAAGCACAAACAGAACAAGCCAATATTGAGTTCTCTGAGATTGATATTGTGGAGAAAAAAAGTATTGTTTCAGACATTTCAATATCGAAAGACAAGACAAGATAAGAACAGGAATGATTGTTACGGATGCTGATGAGAATTTTGCATGCATGGAACTGAAGAAAAGAACAGGTTGAATGGGTGACCAGAAGAAGGGAGATAAAAGAGACATAGAGAGCAGTGCTTTGGGCTTTTGTAGACATGGTGGCCACATGGTCTTTGTTGAACAAAACTGAATAATGCTCTATTCATTAGGGATAATGTATTCCAGTGGCAGGTCTTGCTCTAGCACTTGAATGACTTGAAGTTACACACAATTGCATTGGTTCTCTGAGGACAAGACTTGAGTTCACATTAGCATATTTCTTAAAATAGTTTCTGTAAGGTAAAATCTGATGTCACCTGTAGTCACAAAGCAGTGTCTTTCTATCAGAAAACTTGTTGAAGCTCTCAGATGGCTTTTGAAAGACTTTTAAAAATATATTTAAGAATTTAAAAATAATAATGATTTTATTCAGATTTAATTCATCCTTTTGTTTTCTATTGTTATATTTGGTAACACTTTACGATAAGGTTGTATTAGTTAATGTTAATATATTTATTTACATGAGCAAACAATGAGCGATACATTTGATACAGTATTTATTTATCTTTGCTAGCGTTGGCTAATGATAATAAAGTCATTCATTTATTGTTAATTCATTTGAACTCACATATAGTGGGAGAAATAAGACAGTAACCGTTTTTCTCAGAAAACATATTTCTAAAGATGCTGTTGACCTAAATTTTCACCAGATGTTGAAAGAAATAATGTTAAGTAGTATACAAATTAAGTTATGTGAAATAAAATGAAAGGGCATAGGGAAAACTATTGAACACATGAAGAAAGGGAGCTTTAAAAAGGCAGTGAAAGCCCAGACAGAAACTGAAATCTCTCAGTAGTTCTTTAGCAACCCTCTGCCCTTACTCATTGTAAATTAATATTAGCTGCTTCAGTTGGAAGCAGCTAACATTCAGTCAGGATGATGAAGATGAAACCAGGGTGGACATTTCAGCAAAACAATGATCCAAAAAAAACATCCAAGAAAACTCTCAAATGCTTTCAGAGAAAGAAAATAAAGCTGTAGAGTGGCCCAGCCAATCACCTGACTTGAATCCAATAGAACATACAAAATAAAGCTCAGATTTGATAGGCGAGACCCACAGAACCATCAAGATTTTTACACTCAAAAATCACACGAGCAATTCATGACTTAATTCATTCATTCATTTTCTTGTCAGCTTAGTCCCTTTATTAATCTGGGGTCGCCACAGCGGAATGAACCGCAAACTTACCCAGCACGATTTTACGCAGCGGATGCCCTTCCAGCCGCAACCCATCTCTGGGAAACATCCACA
>CAIGQZ010032545.1:3369389-3382097 GCA_903798205.1 Danio tinwini
CACACACACACACACACACACACACACACACACACACACACACACACCTGCCCTGGTCACCTTATGTTACATTGGACTGCTAGCTAGTCACATCATACTACCTCCCTATACACTATGACACTTTATCATAGCTAACATGTTTACAAGCCTTTTTGCACTATATATTGTTTACATCTGCACAACTCTGGTTTGCACTCATTGCCATATGCCCTTAACTGTAATTGTATAGCTCATAAATTATTATTTTTTACATATATTTTTAGATTAGATTACACCTCATATATATATATTATTTTTTTATGTGTATATTTTTTTAGACTACATTCTATAATTGTATTTATAGTAAATTATTTTTACAACTCTACTTTTTGTATTTTGTATTAATATTATGTTAGGCACCTAGGGTCTGACAGTAACAGAATTTCGATTCTCTATATGTCCCGTACATGTGGTTGAATTGACAATAAAGCTGACTTTGACTTTGAATATGAATATAATTTGTAGTAAATATTCATTTTAGTCAACTTTTATTTTGTATTGAGTTATTTTTATTAGTTGTACAGTATATGCATATGTTTATGGAATGTTTTTACATTTATATTTTATGCATAATCTAAGGTATTTTTTACATTTTAATTCAGTGCTGGGTTCATTCTAATAGATTTTTTATCGTACATATGCCACTTGCTTTGGTCAATTTGTGATTTGCAAATTCTTTGCAGTTTGTTTTTCTTTTACTTTTATGACATTTAATTTGATTTTTGTTTAATGTGTGTACAATTTAATTACAGCATCATTATGATTATAATTTGTATATTAAGTATTCAATTTATTCAACATTTATTTTTTATTGAGATATTTTGATTAGTTGTACAGTATATGCATATGTTTATGCAATGTTTTAACATTTTACATTTACATTTTATGCATAATCTAAGGTATTTTTTACATTTTAATTCAGTGCTGGGTTAATTCTAATACATTTTTATCGTAAATATGCCATTTGTTTTGGTCAATTTGTGATTTGCAAATTCTTTGCTGTTTGTTTTACTTTTATGACATTTAATTAGATTTTTTGTTTTGCGTATGTACAATTTAATGACAACATCATTATGATTATAATTTGTATAATAATACTCATTTTATTCAACTTTTATTTTGTATTGAGATATTTTGATTAGTTGTTCAGTATGTGCCTATGTTTTTGCAATGTGTTTACATTTTACATTCACATTTTATTTTATGCATAATTCTAAGATGTCTTTTATAGTTTGACTGTGAAGTTAAGCATTTGATATGCAGATGTAAATCATCTTTTGTTTTACATTGAGATTTTTTTTAAACAAATTATTTCCTTGTATCACTCAGCTATTTCCATTTCGTTTTCATGTTTTATCTTCTTTATCCATCTCTTCATTTAAATGGGGAACAGACTGTGGGGATGTGGAGACTGGTTTTGGGTCATATGATGATGGAGATTCAGGATAAATAATTCAGATGCCAGTTAGAGAAATCTCAGTAGCTGAAGGAGATGTTGACATTGAGAAACCTGGCAGACTTTCACATGTGTCTACACATGCACACACGCACACTCACACACACACACACACACACACAAACTCGCACATGTTTAGTATGCTCACATATGCAGGCTGGGTTTAGTTCACGGGTTAATGCATTCACATTACACCTACTGGATATGAAGCATGCGTAGTTTTGAGTCAGCATTGTGCCTCGTAGTGTTTATTTATGAGGAGCGAGCTGGTTTGATTTCTCTCCAAGAGCACACTTTTTGATTCTCTCACAAATGCCTGAAACAATTTGGGATGCCTCGTTTCTTGTTTCTCACAGCTCACAGCTTCTTGAATAAAATGCATTCTGAGCATGGCTTGGAGTATTTGGGAATTTTATCTGGAACTCTTTGAGGTTGTGGAATTCCTTAAAGGGATAGTTCACCCAAATATGAAAATTGACTCACTATTTACTCTCCCTCGTGAGGTTTCAAACCTTGATAACTGTCTTTTTTATTATTGAATACAAAAAGATGATATTTTGAAGAAACCTAACAAGCTGTAAGCATTACAGCTTCCTTAGTAGGTTAAACTCAGAGATGGGAAGTAACGAAGTATGCATACTTTGTTACTGTACTTAAGTAGATTTTTTTGATATCAGTACTTCAATATTTATTTTTCAGACAACTTTTTACTTTTACTCCTTACATTTTTACACAAATATCTGTACTTTCTGCTCCTTACATTTTTAAACCAGGCTCGTTACTTTAGCTGTCATATGTTTGGTGTCGCAATCTATATAATTTTTTGTCATTGCGCAAATTGAACACTTTTTTGATTCAGTAAATCGATTTTTTTCTTTGCGTGCATGCGTGTCAATGCACAGCTTTTTCAACCCTTTTTAGTCTTAATTTTAATTAGTTTAACAAGTATTTTAACATCAAAATTATTCACTCTGGATGATTTATGAATAAAGTTATAATGAAAGCATCAGGAATTTATCACGTGAACAAAAAAGTTTATGCAAAAAGTTTTGGAGGCTGTAATTGCGCTTGTCTATGTTATTTATTTATTTATTTATTGATTGATTGATTGATTGCATAGAATGTTTCAACAGCATTAATGACTATATCCAAGAAAGAAAATATCCACAATACTCTGGAAGAAACACTGAAAACATGGGGTATTTTATTTTTTAGTTTTTAAGGTTGAGAAGCAACTTTAGCTGAATGTCCAAAATAGTAAAATAAAGTATTTATTATAGTAAAAAAAATAACGTTTTGAACAAAATTAAGTGTTAATTGAAGACGTTAATTATTTGTAAAGATATAGGTCTCAATTTGTTTTTAGAGTTTATGAATTGACATTAAAGAGCCCCTATTATACAGTAAAAAGGGTCATATTTCGGTTTTAAGGGTCTCCAACAACAGGCTAATATGCATGCAAGGTCAAAAACACTTTTATGGTTTTATAATATGCATTTATTTTTCGGTAATCACCCAGCGACTCCCATATGAATCGTTCAGTGATTAATTTGTTCCCAAACCCCTTTTTAGCGTGAAGCTAATCTGCTCTGAATAAACCGATGACAGCCTGTTGCGATTGGTCGACAGCGTTCAGCACGAGACAGAGTGAAATGCCGATCACAGCGGCTGCCCAAAACACGATTCATAGTAGTTACTAACACCATAGTACACAGTACACAGTTCTCAACAGTGTTATCAGGGCCGGTGCGTTCACAGAGGCAAACACTAACTTTCAATCACACTTCCAGTAATATCCAGCTAAGCACAGCATCTTCATGTTCAACTGGGATCTGTATATCTTCCTCTTCTTTGCTACTGCTTCTTTGCTACTGTGTTAGTGGGCAGGACCACATGTTTGAATTTTTCCAGGTTTGCGTGTTCAACAAATGGGCGGGGCTTATGTTTCGTATCCACATCACGCCGAAACGACTAAAGACTCGTTATCACGACAATTCATTCGCACCACTGTGAGTTGATTTTTTTATAGATGAATCAATAGTTTTAAACACTGTGCACTTTCAGATTTAAGCCTTAGCTGGATATTTCACTTCACTTAGAGCTGTGTTACACACTTCATGGAAGGTAATTCCCAAAAATCCATAATAGGGGCTCTTTAATGGCGGTTGTTCTTCTTTAAAAGCATTGTGAGTTTGTGTCAGGATGATGATACACAAATTTTTGAGCAGTATTGTTTTGCAATATTGCAGAGTGTTAGCAACAAATAGTAACAGTTTTTACATCAAAATCAGTAATGTAAGTATCATTCATTTTCTTTTCGGCTTAGTCCCTTTATTAATCTGGGGTCGCCACAGCGGAATGAACCGCTAACTTACCCAGCATATGTTTTACGCAGTGGATGCCCTTCCAGCTGCAACCCATCACTGGGAAGCTCTTATACACTCTCATTCACACACATACACTACGGACAGTTTTAGCATACCCAATTTACCTATACCACATGTCTTTGGAGCACCCGGAGGAAACCCACACGAACATGTGTATGTACTGTATATGTATGTGTGTGTGTGCATGTGTGTGTGTGTGTATCTTGTATTTATTTTGTTGTATTTTTGTTTTTATTTTATAATACATAGGAACAAGATTCATACATTACATATAGTAAGGGTCTCTGTATAATATGTTGCTGCTGTGTGTCTCACTACATAACCTTAGCGTGCCGTCTCAAGTCTAAATCCCATATTTGCATTTGCTCTTTTTGTGTCTTTTCTCCCACCTGGCTGGTCTGGTGACTCAGGCACAAACAGGGCTGTATGTAAATTTTGAGTGCCTCATGAGTATCAGCTCAAGGTCGCAAAGCTCACCCTGCCACTCGGCCCAGCCGCATCACTCAAACTTTCCACTCCTCAGAATGTTTAATTATTATTAGACTGTTGCTTATTTGACAGTGTGTCAAATCAGCTTAATTAATACTGGCCATCTGCGGTATTTAATGGCGGCCCCGGATCCGTGCGCTCTCCTGACAAGCTTATGGGGAAGGAAAAATAGTGTAATAAAAGAAACAGTGGATCAACCTTTCATTATCCGCCGCTGTGGGCGACTCAGGCTGTGTCGATCTCTGTAGCTCATTGAGAAGAACGCTCACCTGTCATGCTAATTTGGACGAAAACGAATGGGGTGAAAAACACAGGTGAGAGCTGATGTTGTGAATAAGACAAACCATTTTTATTGTGAGTCAAAGTCAGACTCAACCTATGGGTCTGATTAATAATAACGTTTTATGAGAAACCTTTCTAACATCAGAATTAGGGCTGCACAATATATCGTTTCAGCATCAATATTGCAATATGTGCATCTGCTATAGTCACATCGCAGGATCTGCAATGTCAAACCTATATTTTAGATCACATTTCAAAACACTCGTGATTTGTGGAGTCATTGCAACGTTATCCACAAAGTTACCAAATATTTTTGCAATTGTGTGTGTATTTTTTGTGCCTATGTGATGATTTCATGTAAGTTTAAAGCATTCAGGCAACTGCATTTGTGTTTAAATATACAGGACTATACAGTATTTTACATATGATTTTTATTATATTTGGGTTTCTGATTATTGCTGATTTTATTACAGAAAATCATAACGCACTGTGTTTTTAATTTCTACAGTATTATCGATTTAATCTATTTCTCAATATTTGAGATTTGGTTTATTGTAATCTATGCAGATGCATTACAAAATCACCCCAATGTATATAAAATTATGCATTCTTAACAGATCTATTAATTTCCTCTGCTTAAATTATACTCAATATCACAATATATATCGTAGAAAAATAAAATATTGCAATGTCAGTTTTTTTTCCAATATCCTGCAGCCCCTAACCAGAATGGAATTTAATTTATTTATTAGTGATTATGGCTCATATGAATGCTTTAAAGTTGCCCAATTAAGTCAATATTACTTAGAATTTATCTACAGCTGCGCAAATTTTACCATCAAGTTTGTTTTCTTAAAAACAATGGGACGTGGTGTACACACATTTCCTCCCCTTCTTTGTTTGTACGCCACACTGTCCAAAATAAAGGCACAAAATCTCTTTGGGGCGGTACATTTTTGTTTTTAACAGGTTCTTAATTGTATATATTAATACCTAAAAGTACAAATGTGTACCTTAAAGTAACTTAAAGGTACTAAAGTCAAACTTAAAGGTACAAAAAGGCACCTTAAAGGTACAAATGTGTAACCTAAAGGTACTAATGTCTACAGTCATAGTACTTTTGAAAAGGTACCACCCTAGTGACAAATTTTGTACCTTTATATCCGAGTCTGCACATTTAAAAATCAGACTCCAGAATCAATCCCGAAGTGAAAACGAGAACTACAGAGTGGCAACATATATGCCTTCTCTATCACAAAATTAGGGTTACGTTGGTGCCGTGACCCAGATGGAAGTGAGGTTTAGGGTGTGAGTGTAATGGAGACCAGCTGGTGAGTGCTGTGTGGGTAAACCTCACTCCTCATATCTCAAGAGATGCCCAGGCGATAAATACTTATATCCCATGCCAGAATTGCAGATTTGAGCCCTTCTTGAAGCGGATTGGTGGGTGTTGGACTAGACAGGTTACATAAGCTCCTCCCCTCGAATGATGAATGTATCCTCAAATGTATGAGTGTGTATATGTACGTGCATGTGTGTGCATTTATTTGCACACTGTACTAGATTATTTGTCTATACATGATGTGTGGTTTTATTCTATATAAATTCAAGTTATATTATTTGAGATATGTTTTATAACACTAATCATCTTTTTAATATATTTTTTCTTCCCTCTCTCAATTCTGATATCAAAACTAACTAACCTGTTAGTGTTCTAAAGAAACTCCAGACGCACTTGATCACTGTTACCCTGATGAAGGCAAATGTTTGCCGAAATGCGTAGATGCAGTTTTAAGGAATAGCCATGTCTATAAAGGTTTTTAAAATATTTTTTACATTTTTCAAATGCCTTTGACTGATTTTTACTCTTTATTCTCATAAATCCCTTACCCAAAGAGCACTGAAACATTATTTAAGTTTCCCCTGAGCACTTTTTGTTAGATTTTTGGATTAGAATATTTTTGTTAGATGGTGTTTATGCTATACAAAAGTGGTAAATCGGTGTGTGTCAGGGTAAAATTAGCAAAGCTGTGGTGAAAAAACAATTTAGAGATTTTCAAAATGTATTGATTTCCCTTCTTGAATCGGTTTTGAGTTTTTAACAGCATGTGGCGCTGTATGATTTACAAACAGCCATACTCTGCTTGCTTCCAATTGCTTACAAAATGAAATGCACTGTTGATGGTGTTTATGCAATGCAAACATTTTAAATGTATGTGCCTCTGGGTGCTTGTAACAATGATTCCAGATATTCTGAGAGGGTAGGATATGGATTTTATTTTATAATTCAATATTCAATAGCCC
The DNA here is from genome assembly GCA_903798205.1 of Danio tinwini. NCBI lineage: Eukaryota > Metazoa > Chordata > Actinopteri > Cypriniformes > Danionidae > Danio > Danio tinwini. The sequence goes on from CAIGQZ010032545.1 coordinate 3,376,347, forward strand.
TTTAAGATTGTAGCTTGTAGGACTTTACAAACTGGTCCCCGTTTTATGCTGTAGGATCAGTTGTTTACACTTGGCCAACTTTCTGAAATTCTGGTACTCTGGAACTTTCTGATTCTGGTAGAGCATGTTTAAATTCCCTCTGAAATGCAGATGGATATGTGATCACTCAAACCCCTTCCAAAGGTAGTTTGGGAAACTTTCCAGATGAACCCGTACAGGTCTAAATGCATCTGGATATTGAAACCACTTAAGTTAAGTTTACTCCTAAAATGTAACAAAAAAACTACCCTGTTATAGGATAGTCAGATATAACAGTGCTAATGTAACAATGACAACGTCACAAATGACGTGAGTTTGTGATGTTGAAGCAAATAAAACAAATTTTTCTCTCTACCAAAAACACTCAGACAGAATTAAATAAAATAATATCTAGATATATAGTTAATACATACAGTTGAAGTCAGAATTATTAGCCCCCCTGAATTATTAGCCCCCCTTTTAATTTTTTCCCTAATTTCTGTTTAATGGAAAGAAGTTTTTCAACACATTTCCAAACATAATAGTTTTAATAACTAGTTTCTAATAACTAATTTATTTTATCTTTGCCATAATGGCAGTAAATAATATTTTACTAGATATTTTTTCAAGACACTTCTATACAGCTTAGAGTGACATTTAAAGGCTTTACTAGGTTAATTAGGTTAACTAGGCAGGTTAGGGTAATTAGGCAAGGTTTTGTATAACTATGGTTTGTTCTGCAGTCTATCGAAAAAAAATCTAGCTTAAAGGGGCTAATAATTTTTACCTTAAAATGGTTTAAAAAGTAAATAAATAAAAACTGTGTTTATTCTAGCCGAAATAAAACAAATAACATATAAATGATATAACATTTAAATAAAACATATAACAAATAAATTGTATATTTATTTCCCAAATATATCATTTGGGAAATATAAAAAAAAAATCAAAGAGGGCCTCATAATTCTGACTTCAACTAGTTTTCAACTAGATATATTTTTGAAAACTTTGAAAACAAGACCTACTGAATGGCAACATATACGCTTCCTTTGTCAAAAAATTGGGGTTATGTTGATGTTGTGATCCGGATGGGAGTGAGATTTAGAGTGTGAGTGTAACGGAGGCCAGCTTTTAATAATAATAATTCTTTACATTTACAGTATATAGCACTTTTCTGGGCAGTCAAATCGCTTTACACATTGGGGGGGATCTCCTCATCCACCACCAGTGTGCAGCATCCACGCGACAGCAGCTGTTTTTGTGCCAGACCGCAAACCACACACCAGCTGATTTGTGGAGAGGAGACAGAGTGATGAAGCCAATTATGATATGAGGAGGGTTAGGAGGCTATGATGGACAGAGGCCAGTGGGCAGATTTTGGCCAGGATGCCGGAGTTAAACCCCTACTCTTTTTCGAAGAACATCCTGGGAGTTTTAATGACCTCATCCGAAATCAGTGAGCAGTATAGAGTCCCCGTCACTATACTGGGGCATTAGGACCCAATCACACCTCAGGTTGGGTGCCCCTTGCTGGCCTCAGTAACACCACTTCTGGCAGCAACCTAGTTTTCCAACGCAATCTTACGACAATTCATAACTTTTTGATTTAGTGGCTAATTCGTATGAATTTGTACGATCTAATTCGTACAAATTAGTATGATTTTCTTATCACCCAATGATGGTTAGGGGTGGGGTTAGGTGCCACGCCTCCGTTTTAAAATCGTACATTTTCGTACAACTGAACTCGTACGAATTTGTATGAATTAGCCACTAAACTGACAAAACGTAAAATACTTACATTTCCTCGTGAGATCAGGCTGAGCTTTCCCATGTGGTCTTCCATCCAGGTATTGACCGGGTGCAGCCCTGCTTAGCTTCAGGGGGGACCATGTGAGAGTTGCAGAGAGCTAGCTGCCTTTTGAGTGCTGTGTGGGATGTTTATTTCATTCATTTAATTTTTCCCATTTCATTATATTATTGATATGATATATACTGTAGTATTAATCAATTCTGCCATTCCTTGAATGTCCTATCCAAATCTTTTAGAAAAAGCTATTCCACCTGAATTATTATTTTTTTATTCTAGAGCTCCCTCTCTCTTCACTATGCTTTCTTTTTGACTATGTCATGGTGCAGTGGCAATGACGTCATATGACTCCTTTTCCCTTCATAAGCCAATAAGTTCCTGTTTTTGCTGTACTGTCCACCTGACTCACTTCAGCATTTTCCCTGAGGTGTTTTGGAGTTGTTGCATTATTTGCATCATCAGGTTTGTTGCTCCGGTTGGTTATTGGTTTGACAGTGGTCGTAGCTGAACTCGCATTGCAGGAGAGTGTCTCAAATTTTCCAGAATTTCATCGGAGGGATAGTTGGATCACAACATCTATTAAATGGCTGTTGGTGAACATGTCAAGTCTGTGATCAAAAACTACTGATTTTAGCTTAGGATTATACTGTAAAAAATAATATGACATAAATCGATCACAACAAAAGCCTTTCTGTTGCTTCAACTTGTTTTAATAATCTGGGTTTCAACAATTTTTTTTAAGTTATACAAAGTTTAACTTAATATTTTTAGTCAGTTTGACTGATGTGAAGTGGAGATGACTAGAAAAGATCAATGTATTCATCAAAAAAATTAAGGCAGTTTACAGTGTAGGTATGTTTAAGGACTTTCAAAAATGGTCTCAGATGACAAAATTGTGGCCAAAATAATGCAGCAATGATTTTTAATTCTCTCAAAATCACCCACAGTTGTTGTGTAATAACAGCCTTTCTCTCAGACATTTTAACCTGTGATACTTGAACAGTATTGATCTTGGATGTTTGTCATCTGCAATCATACAACAACCATAGTGTAAGCGTTCTCTCTCTAACCATGCAATATTGTAAATGGAAGCATGTTATCCACCAACAAATGTTTTTATATATCCCTCCATCCCAGCAGGCACCTTGATGCCAAAACGACATAAAAATTGATTACAGGTACCTAATAATACTGCAATCATGTTTTATGCCAATGCTCGATGTCAATTGGATGTTGTTTTGAGATCAAAGTAGTTTACATGCATTGCAGGGATACTAAATCCAGTGTAAATTTGTGATTGGAGATTTCAGAGAGTAATACAACTTTTTTTCATATACAGTGTACATTATATAAAACATTGTAATATATATATATATATATATATATATATATATATAAAAATATGTATATACTACTTTTTTGGCGATGGTAGCTTTTGTGGTGATGACGCCTTTCATGTGGAGAATGAAGTCACATGCATTGCTCAGACTTTAATAAAGTGTACAAATCTTGATGGTTTTGTGGGTTTCGTCTATCCAAACTGATCTTTATTTTGCATTTTCAATTGGATTCAAGTCAGGTGATTGGTTGGGCCATTCTACAGCTTGATTTTCTTTCTCTCAAAGCCTTTGAGGGTTTCCTTGGCTGTTTTGGATCATTGTCTTGCTGAAATGTCCACCCTGGTTTCATCTTCATCATCCTGCTAATGTACATGTTGAACTGAAGCAGGTGATATTAATTTACAATGAGGAAGGGCAGAGGGTTGATGAATAACTACTGAGAGATTTCAGCTGCTGTCTGAGCTTGCACTGCTTTTCTACACCTTCCTTTCTTCATGTGTTTGGTACTGTGTCATTTCATTTTATTACACATAACTTTATTTGTGAACTAATTAGATTTGTTTTTTTCATATATGGGTTGTTTTGGTTGTTGTCAACATCTGGTGAAAACTTTCAAGTCAACAGCACCTTTGGAAATATGTTTTTTGAGAAAAATGGTGACATGTTCAATACTTATTTCCCCCAATGTATATATTATAATGTTTTTTGTGTCATTATTTTGGTGGTCAAATGGCCATCAACTTGTGGATGTCAAATAAACATCAAGGTTTCGACATCAAACAGATTTTGCATTTTTTTATGTGTTTTTGGACATCATGATGGACAATTTGATGTCATTTTTTGATGTACCTTCTATTGGCAATAATTCAATTGCGATGTGCACCAATGCCAATGCCATTCTCTTGATGTTCACAATAAATCCAAATGTTATTACGGAGGGAGGAATTTCTTGGGAACACTTTAGATAAGTCATGAGGGGAAAATAGCTGTTGCTTAAAAGGGTACGCCCCAAATACTGCATTTTTTGCCTTCAAAGATATTCCCCTCCTTTTTAGCATGGTACTTGTAGGCTGAAAGGAAATCTATGGGCAGATGGAACCTTTACTGCAAGGTGTTGCCTAGAGATGGGTACTGAGACGACGAGCTGTCTCGATAAAAATATCGCAGGGAAATCTGACTCAACATGGTGCAGTGCTTAAAGGCAGCATCATTCTGGCTGGGAGAGCTTTGTTTAAAGGAATACACTACTTCATCCTGGGTTTTTTGAAACTTTCCTTTTTTACTTGTATTGTTTCAAACACATATGAGTGATTTAATTTGATTTATTTTTGCTGAGCACAGGAGATGATTTGCAGATTTTCAGAGCTGCTCATTGCAGTTGTTGTTAAGCTTCAAAACGTGCTTAATCATTTGAAAAACAGAATTGCTGTCAGTATTTTTTTCATAATATCAGCATATTAGAAAGATTTTCATAGGATCTTAAATGGAGTAAATTAGATTTTAAAATTGAATGAGTTAAATTTTAATTTCTCCACTTATTTACTTGATCCTCTTGTACTGTCGATTTTGGCCAATATGCTCTTGTAAAAGAGCTTTTGAATGTCAATGTACTTCTATTCCTGAAAAAATTTATTTAATTTCATTTAGATTAATTTAAAGTCAGTTGGCATTTCTGTGTGGAGTTTGCATGTTCTCCTCGTGTTTGTGTGAGTTTCCTCCGGGTGCTACAGTTTTCCCCACAAGTCCAAAAACGTGGTACTGGTGAATTGGGTTGACTAAATTGTCCATAGTGTGTCACAATGTGTGAATGACTGTGTATGGATGTTTCCCAGTGATGGGTTGCAGTTGGAAGGCCATCCGCTGCATAAAACATATGCTGGATAAGTTGGCGGTTCATTTCGCTGTGGCGACCCCATATTAATAAAGGGACTAAGCTGAAAAGAAAATTATTAAATAAAATAAAATTAAGTTGTTGCACTGCTAGGCAATGCGGTGGCGCAGTAGGTAGTGTTGTTGCCTCACAGTAAGAAGGTCGCTGGTTTGAGCCTCGGCTGGGTCAGTTGGAATTTCTGTGTGGAGTTTGCATGTTCTCCCCGTGTTTGCGTGGGTTTCCTCCGGGTGCTCCGATTTCCCCCACATGCACTCTCCAAAGACATTCGCTACAGGTAAATTTGGTAAGCTAAAATTGTCCGTAGTGTGTGTGTGTGTGTGTGTGTGTGTGTGTGTGTGTGTGTGTGTGTGAATTACAGTTAAGGGCTGGAAGGGCATCCACTGCGTAAAATATGTGCTGGATAAGTTGGCAAAATAATTTTATAAAAGTTTAAAACTACATAAAGGAGAGGAAATTATGAGTTTTTTTTTTCCTTTCTGGGTGAACTATCCCTTAAACATAATTGATGGTTGGATGATATTATTTGGTAAACCCATGTAGTCAATTTTGGCCAAAATGCTCTTGTAAAAGAGATTTTTAATCTCTGTGTATCTCTTTTTTTTCCTGGGAAAAGAAAGAAAAAATTATAATACAAACAAATAAATAAATAAATAAATAAATAAATAAATAAATAAATAAATAAATAAATAAATAAA